>CM060953.1:120742947-120955447 GCA_030765055.1 Mantis religiosa | reverse complement strand
ACGTTCACTCAGACAGAAATTTTGTAGAAAAAGAGAAAGTACCTATAACATTCGTAGAATTTAACAATGAATAGGTGTATTTTTGTAATTAGTCCTCATAACGTAGAAAAGTTGGTGGGGGTGGAAATGTTAGGCGTGGATTAAGTAAAGCTAAGAGTATGTATTAAAAATTCAGATCCGACTAATTTTTCGACTACGCTCGACTAAGAAAGAATCACTGCTGTTCCACGCTTCAGCGACCAGGTGATTATTAGAGCTCGGGGTTTTTTTTTTTTTTTCATATTTGCATTCCTTGATATTTGAACATATGCAAGTAATAAATTTATTCCACATTGTAAGGAGTTTATTATCTAAGTTTTATAGTCCACATAAATGTATATTGAAGGGTTTGGTGCATATTCAACTAATTTGTGTATATTTATACATATATTTTACTTTCTCAAAAATTTTTCATACAAATTTTTCACACCGATACTTTAAGAAGAAGAGAGAGATAAGATAAAATTTCTCTTTTACTGCTCTGTGTAGGACTGTTAGCTATATGTTTCTAAATTCTTAAAAATTCGCCGAAAATGAGAACCTATAGTTCGGCCGCTCTATCTCCAGCTCTGACATTTCTCGAGAGGGGGAAGCGGTTTGTTGCCAGTTCTTTAGCGGGAATTCCAAGCAGAGCAACATGCGTATTTGAAATATTCCACGTATTTGCATATTTCACGAACCAGTAACCATATTATTATAATAGCGATAAAAATAGGACTTACGAACACTAAAAATCGGAATTCACGCACGAAAAATATACCAAAGAAAGCTTACCAGCGCAAGTAGCTAAAAGGTCACGTGGCTCAAAGTTAACCTGGCAACATGGTGTTGGTTTCGGAAGCCACGCCTAGCAGCGACGATGCTGATTGGCGCTAGCAGACAGTTTTAACTTCCTGACCACAACACCGGATGTAGAGACTCCCAGTACTATCAACAGATTCAGTTAGTGTGCGTGAAAAGTGTGAACGAAATATTCTAATAGGGTAGTGTTGTAATGAATATCTTGCATGATAATGAAATTGCAAGTTGGATTTCATTGTTTTAAAGCTAATAGGGTCCTATATTTTCATTCTAATGATAATTTTGACGATATGTTTTCAATTGCTCTTTACTGTATGTTGGTACTATTAACCTTCCCCCTCCACCTCTTGCAGTCGCAAAACGTCAGAGCCGGAGATACAACGGCCGGACTGTAGCTATCAACAATAAGCGCCCCCTGAATAAAAAAGATGTCAGCGCTCGCTGATATAAAAATATGTCGCTCAACAATTTAAATTAAATAGCGATCAACAATCATGCGGTAAATATTTAATTTATCGGCGGCTTAGTTGAACGGATAGGGTGCCGGGATTAGTAGGTCTCTCAATGAAGAACAAGGATTCTTGGCTTAAGGAAATAAGCATCTAAAGATTTCGGGCAATGGGATTAAGGCAACTACAGCTATAACCATGTGGTCCAGGACTTCCCTGATTTTACTAAAGATTCCTTCTTCTATTCCTGCGCATGTATGTGAAATTTAATCGCACAATGATACAATACAATAAATAAGATGGATTGGGTTCGGTGGGGTCCTTAAAGCAAAATTTGTTCAAAATCTGTTCATTACACACTTTATGACATTCAAACTTAACTAAGTGCAGGAATATTTTAACATGATGAATATTATTTACAATAAATTTTGACGAATCAGCTGTTTCTGGAAATGTCCAGTGTCTATCTAAAGGACTTATAGAGTTCATTTAAGTGATGCATATAGAATGTATTTCAATGTAAAGTTGTTATTCCACTTTATTAAATCTAGCTATTTAAGTAGGGACATCATGTGAAAGATTGCTGCTGAGGGTGTACTGCAGCTTTCTCTCAAACAATTGTTTTTTTTTTTTCCCTGAGTATTTGTTGTAAGAATTCTGATCAAACCTCTGTTACATGAGTAAACACATATACTACAACTATATAGAATCAAACAATGAATATGAATAGAACAATTAATTTCCATTAATTGCCCTAATAGTGGTTAACTATAAAGCTCGGGCCTTAAAGTACTTACATGTTGTAAGTCGCCATTAAGGTAGTTAGTTGTCTCATGTGTTTATGAGAACTCCTAAGTGGTTTACCGGGAAAAATACGAGTCAGTTGAAGAATTTAATGTTATATTGACACTTTCGCCATAGTAGCTCAATGGAAGAGCGGCTGGATGGAAACCAGAAGATCCGTGGTTCAAATCCCGGCACTGAATTTTTCATTCTGGCTCTACGTTTCCACAATTTAGCCTAGACACGGCCAATGTGAAAGAACAATTAATTTCCATTAATTGACCTAATAGTGGTTAACTATAAAGTAAGTCGACATTAAGGTAGTCGTCTCATGTGTTTGAGAACTCCTAAGTGGTTTACCGGGAAAATACAAGTTATTTGGAGAATTTAATGTCATATTGGCACGTTGGCCATAGTAGCTCAATGGAGCTACTAGTGACCGGAGTAGAGAAGATCCGTGGTTCAAATCCCGGCTATGGCATTGAATTTTTCATTCTGACTCTATATTTCCACTATATAAAATATTTTACTGGGTTATATTAAAAAGCATAATTAAATTAAGTAAATGAAATTAATGCTCAAAATCGCAAGTACATATTAAAGCGAATTTGACCGCACTTCTTTAACAGCAGAAAAGCCTTTGGAAATTTTTTCCCTAGCGTTCGTATCTTATACTTTGCTATTTTTGTTAAACTACCCCCACTAAAGGATAGAGGATGAAAAATAATATATATATATATATATATATATATATATATATATATATATATATATTTCGAGTAACACCCTTCAAGAGGAAGGGATGAAGTGAGAGAACGCAGGAGCCCTCAGGGTCACAGAGATACGTGGAAGTCCCTAAGAAGTTCTGACTTTATTCCGGTGCCAGGACCCACTCCGCAGCCAACAGCATTCCAGGTCCGGTGGAGTACCTCCTCCCACGTCAAAACAGCGACCACGCAATGCTACTGAGCGCGAAAAACTGCATTTACAATTTGCATGCAAATGTGTCATCTGTCCGAAGCCGCCATACTATGGGCTTGAAGGCACACCTGAAATATGACAAGAAAATGAAATGATCGGAAATGATGGGAATAAAATCATAGTATTAAACTAAGTACCCCAACATACCCTTAAGTGACAAAGAGAAACCACGAGAAAAGCAACATCAGCATGCACTGTCGACGGACGAACACACGACCTCTCTAATGAGTCTCACACTAACCGCGGCGCCACCTCGCTGAGTACTGCCTCCTCCCTGTTCTAAAAAGTGCAACTTATTGTTTGCAAAAAAGGAATTCATATATAGACACGTTCTGCATAAGACAGAGTGCTAAACATTAACATGAATATAAAAGAAAAGATAAAAGCTTTAAAAGACAGGAAAGATAAAATATGGAACATAGGCAATACACAGAGAGAGAAAAAAATTGAAATATATAAAATGGAGTATGAGAGACATGTCCTTGAAGTATATCTTGAAAACGGATGTTGAGTCAAGAGTATTTTCTACTTCCTTTACTGTTCGGCTTTTAACTGTTTGATCTCCTCAGCTGTCCACGCCGTCGTGCAGTTAGTTGATTTTCGTTCTCTTGGTCTGTAATGTGGCCCCGCAGTGGCTGAGTAGTTAGAGCGCTTGGCTCTTACCAAGGCAGCCCGGATTCGATTCCAGACGACCACAACGTGAGATTTGTGGTGGACAACATAGCGCTGGGACGGATTTTCTCCCGGTCCTCCGGTTTCCCTCCTCAGCATTCCACCAATTGCTCCATCGTCATCTTTCCTATCATTCATTTCGCTCTCATAAATATCATCCACTTCCTTTACCTTCACACCAAGCTTTGGGCTGATCACCTATCCTGGTTCTCTATCGGATCCAAAGCTTCCGTTCCTCAGCCCCGACCTTAAAAGGAATAGAGGAACAAGAATCCTATATCACCACGATAATGGTACAGTTAAGGAAGTTGAAGAAGAAGGTCTCTAATGTACCTACTTATAGGACTTCTTACAGATTCTTTCTTCTTTGTATTCATTGTAAATGCCTAACCCAGCTTTTGTTATAATCTTCTTGAATGGTAACATCGGAGGCCTTTCCTTTGCAACAACATTTTGCATATTGACAACGGTGTTAAACAGTGCGTTTTGGTTTTCTGGGTCTTTTGTGAATTAGATTACATACATATTTATACACTCACATTGCTGGCCGCGTCGTGGCCGAGTGTTTAAAAGTGGTGGACAAAACGGCGTAGGGACAGGTTTTTCCGGGTGCTCCGGTTCCCCCCGCCATTTCATTCCACCGGTGCTGCATTTTCATTTCATGTATCATAGGTCACTGACTGCGGTGCAGTATGTAGTAAAAGCTGGTGTTAAACACTACAAAAAAGAACACTCTCATTTAAGACTTTCTGAAGCATAGAGAATAATCTTGGCTAGAGTAAAATTCCTACTACCCAACCAGGAATCGAATCCGAGACCCCTCACTCTGCTTGTTCAGCGTGTATAATATTCTACTTGCATTAAAAATGGCTATACTCTCAAATCCTTTCTAATTATCTTATTTATAAATCTCCTTGCAGAATCCTTGTCTAAACATAATCTTATTTCATCTACAGGTATCTTTATTATCCTTCTGCCTTGATGTTAATAGCCCGCACCGGGCTGAGTGATTAGATAACTCGACTCTCAACATGGCGGCCCGGCTCGATCCCAGGCGACCGCAAAGTGAGATTTGTGGTGGACAACACGACGCTGTAGCGGGTTTTCTCCGAGATCTCCGATTTACCCCGCCATCTCATTCCACAAATGCTCCGTCTTCATCTGATCAGTGTCACCGCCTGCGGGCGATAAACATCACACATTCCGTTTCATTGACGTTCACAGTTCTTCACGTCCGTTTTGTGTAACTCGTGCTGTCATAGCTAACTATAATCTCAGTTGTATTTATTGACTTACTTTAATTTTAAAGGTTCAATTAACTATTCCGCAAGCTGCTAAGGATGCTTGAGTTTTTATACTTATATCCTAACGTGGTTTTAATTGATATCATAACCAAAATACTGGAAATGTAGCACATGCTCTAAGGTGGGAACTTCTAATGGTATGTTACTTTTATTCATATATTCCCAGAATATGCAATAGATTTGTTTTACTTCTAGATATTTTTCATTATAGTTATCACATATTTTATTTAACTAGTTTCTGTCTTCTCCATTACTTAAATTTCAAGTACCTACATTATCTTCAAATATAAGAACATGTAACGTCTTATGTATATACAGATCATTAATATTTTTATCCACAAATTGAATGCTTGAGTTATCCTTATATTACTTAGCAGCTAGTGTCCCTCTTGAGTTCGCTAAAAAGCGTTACGGGATGCAATGTGCCCCAGCTGTACTGTTCCATTTTCTTCCTATCTCTAAAGTTTCTTCTTACTGAAGATCCATAGAGAGCTAAAACTAAGAGAATTGCAACGCCAGAGTTTCGCAGTTTCACCATAGTACATACAAGCACTTATTATAAATAAGTAGGAAGATGTCGCACTACTCACTTCTTTCCTTACGGACACAGTGTATAATGAGTTAAATAAATAAAAAGGAAGTAAAGTAAAAAAAATGGAAAGAGAATTTTCCTCTGGTCAAAAAACTTCTTTTAGGTTCTGCAAGAGGGGTTCATTAGTCTCCCGCAATTTCTCCTGCAGAATGCAAGGAATTTTTCAGCATCTCGTTTGCTGCTAATGCATAGGGCGAGACAAAATAGTACAATCAGGATTCTTAGCCAGGAAACTTTCCCCTGCAATCACGTAATCACATTGGAGACAAAAGCAGTGCATGCTGGGTATTAGAGTAATGATGTGACGGAGCTAGGGGTTGGAAGGACCTACTTACACAATATCGTATATATAGTGCCACTTTTCTGTCCTTCTCGTACCTCTCCTTCCGTTCATTGTGTTGCGCGTATTCATACGTAGTGGAATCGACGGTGTGAGTGAGGTTAGGGGGAGCTGCCTCTGCCTATATTGTCTTCACATGTAAGTAATCACACTTAGGCAGAAGATGTGCCAGTGGCGGATGCAGGAATTTGGGCAAAAAACCTACGTTAGTTAGAGATGGGAAGAGATAGAAAGGAAAGAAAAGGGAAAAGGAAAATATTCATATAATTCTTTCTACCCATTATTATTTCAAGATATCCCATTATACACCTTTTGGCAATAAAAAAAAAAAGAGCAACTCCCAGAAATAAAATTCGATTTGGAAGACAACGAAAGCATTCGCTGATGCTGCGTTCACAGCAATATACGCTTTGGAAAGGTAGAGTCGGACTGAAAAGTACAATGATTTGAATCTCGGCTATGGCATAGAAGTTTTCAGTTTGACTCTTCCTTTCCATACTTTGGCCTACACACGACTAGTGTGAAACAACAATTAATTTTTCCAATATGTACTTTGATACCACTCTGGGCTTCATTTCAAAGCTATGCGATAGACAGGAAGATGCCTTGCGGCTTAGCCGTATGCATGGTAGCCAAGTGGTAAAACTCACGTGTCTCGTAAGCAGAGACATCGAATCCTTGATGTTCATGTTTCTTCTTATTATTGTTACTGTAATAGCAATACCTTATGTTTTTCTTGCACAAGATAAATAATAGATAATATTTTAAATCCATTCATTTATAAAAAGCAATTAACATATCCTTATTGTTTTCAAAATAAAGCATTGTTATTAGAAAATTACCTTAATAATGGTTGTATTAACATTCGGGTTCATTCATATGTTATGAATGTTGCTGACATATAATGCAAAGTATCCTCTCTTGAAAATTTCATTAGGCATTTGGTCTCATCCATACCCCTAGAATGAGTACAGCAATAGAAGACGAGGGTTTACACACCCGCAACTAAGTAATTTCTATATTTATTTGATTTTACATATAGCAATAAAACATTTATTTCAGTTAGTTTAAAAGCAGAGTAGAGTGTTTCAATTTTTTTTGTGTGTGAGCAAAAATGCCATAAAATCAAGTAAACCTCAGCAATTTGAAGTTAAATTACAATGTGCGTAATGCAAATTTCGTATTTCTACAGTAAAAAAGTCAAAATGACGTGTAGGATTCGGACATTTGTAGGTCTAGCTCCTACATATTCGTCTATAATCGATCGGCTATCTCTACACGTTTAATAAGTGCGACTCAATTATGAGTCAATTATTATGAGACACAATTTTCTGCGCACATTACAGTGTGGGAAAAAGGAGGGATTGTGCATGTGTGTATGAACGAAGCATATGAAACAATAGGCAATGTGTGTGTGTGTGTGTGTGTGTGTGTTGTGTGTGTGTGTGCGTGTGTGTGTAGTGTTTAACGCCCGCTTTTACTACATACGGCACCGCAGGTGGTGACCTTGATGATACATGAGATGAAGATGGAGCACCAGTGGAATGAGATGGTGGGGGAAACCGGAGGTCCCGGAGAAAACCCGCCCCAGCGCCGTGTTGTCCATCACAAATCTCACTTTGCGGTCGCCTGGGATCGAATCCGGGCCGCCTTGGATACACAATGTGTGAACATTCTCATTATTATAATTATGAGAGGATTTAGTAGGACGAAGCTAGAGAGATGCGTTCCGTGATACCATTTTAAACCGACCGTGGAGTCGATGTAGACTTAAAAATATATACGCTTCGAGATTCAACTCATTTTTTGTCAAAGGGTGATATTACATCATTAATATTAAAGACGATTCTTCTACCAATTATTTAAACAAAATGAACGCTTAGAAATTACTTTAAATAAGAGAACTAGTTAATGTGTGATACTTAAATAACGGTCGATGTTGGCATTACAGGCTTGTTTCTGTTGGAAACGAATATATGCGAACAAATAAAAAATAAATAATTTTAGACATACAGGAGCATAATAAAATATATTTCATGGGGATCTATATCAATTTCAGTATTCTTCCACTTAGGAAGAAGAAAAGCAGAAGAATGAATTAAAAAAGTACATTTGCAAGCGTCCGTCGGGACTGGAACGGAAAGATGTCTTTATGTGTGCCAAACATGTGTGTCTTTTTTTACAAAACAAACAACACTGAAAGAAAGAAAGGAGAATATAAAAACTAAAATTAAAAAGGTGCTATATTGAAGTTGTAAAATTCCATTACTTTATATTTCGAGAAAGTAATCCCCAATAATCTTAAAGTTATACTATATTCTACCAACTATGTTAATACCTTTATAACATCTGAACGGCTGAAGTTTGGTACGAAAGAATGGATAGTTATAGTGAATGAAACAGAATTTGTTTTGCACATGGCAAGAATAACTAAACACGCTGTGTTTAGAGTTGGTGGTCGTTGAAAATGTTTCTAGAAACATTCTAAACTTCAACAGTATTCGTTTGATTATACATGTACATATTATTTCACTTCCTTTTGTAAAAAACAGTTATTGAACATACGTTTATACAGATCAATGGAATTCTTAACCAAAGAAAATAATTTATAAATTTTAAATCGATATAGATTGGAGATCAATCATTTTTGCATAGAATTATTTTTTTTTTTTTTTTGCAAAAGTCGTGGGTACTCATTCTCTTATCTAAAATATCGAATCCATGTACAATGATTCACTATATATAGCTTTCTTGGTTAGTTTGTGTATCTGATTTGATATGGTGCCAGCCTACTGACCTGAAGGTCACGGGTTTAAACCCGGTTCGCACTTGTTTCTCAATGTGTTTTAAAGTGACAGGCCCGTATCGGTCGGTATATAATTTCATTTCCTGATGGGTGAAATTTCAGCACACTGGCGGCGCAGATGTGATCCTGGCAAATGACAGCATCGTCAACAAACAGTATATATGCACTCTATGCTTAAAATACATTTATAAGCGATAAGTTCATTCTTTCATAACCATCTGCAGTAAGATCTTGTAACTAAATTTTATTGGACATATAAATCTGTATTCATGCATTTTAGTTGTCTATGAGATATATTGTTGTATATTGTAGTAAATTATTTCAAAGTTGCTGTGCCCCCAGGGGCCTACTGCGGTAGGTACGGGAACTGGCGATCCCGGGGACCTGAACCAAATCTCTCGATTGGGTGCCTCTGAGTGGTGAGAAAGCTAGTGCCAAACGGCCAAACAAGCTCCACATTTGTGTTTGACCCTCATCTAAGTAAAGTGAATTAAATTACAGCAAAGTCCAAGTAAAGTCAAAGTAAAGCCAAAGCAAAGCATGAGCGGAGCCAGAGTGTAGCCTGAGCGAAGCCAGCACCGAGCCAGAGACACATCAGAGCGGGACCGGAGTAGTAACCGGAGCCTAGGCAGAGCGAAGCCAGAGCCAGGCCAGAGCGGGACCGGAGTAGTGACCGGAGCCTAGGCAGAGCGAAGCCAGAGCCAAGCCAAAGCGGGACCGGAGTAGTAACCGGAGCCTAGGCAGAGGGAAGCCAGAGCCAGGCCAGAGCGGGACCGGAGTAGTAACCGGAGCCTAGGCAGAGCGAAGCCAGAGCCAAGCCAAAGCGGGACCGGAGTAGTAACCGGAGCCTAGGCAGAGCGAAGCCAGAGCCAGGCCAGAGCGGGACCGGAGTAGCGACCGGAGCCTAGGCAGAGAGAAGCCAGAGCCAGGCCAGAGCGGTACCGGAGTAGTGACCGGAGCCTAGGCAGAGGGAAGCCAGAGCCAGGCCAGAGCCAAGCCAGAGTTAGGTTACAAAATGAAGTTATAGTGAGGCCAGAACGAAGCCAAAGCGGGACCGGAGTAGTGACCGGAGCCTAGGCAGAGGGAAGCCAGAGCCAGGCCAGAGCCAAGCCAAAGTTAGGTTACAGAATGAAGTTATAGTGAGGCCAGAACGAAGCCAAAGCGGGACCGGAGTAGTGACCGGAGCCTAGGCAGAGGGAAGCCAGAACCAGGCCAGAGCGGGACCGGAGTAGTGACCGGAGCCTGGGCAGAGTGAAGCCAGAGCCAAGCCAGAGCCAAGCCAGACTTAGGTTACAGAATGAAGTTATGGTGAGGCCAGAACGAAGCCAAAGCGGGACCGGAGTAGTGACCGGAGCCTAGGCAGAGAGAAGCCAGAGCCAGGCCAGAGCGGGACCGGAGTAGTGACCGGAGCCTAGGCAGAGGGAAGCAGGAGCCAGGCCAGAGCCAAGCCAGAGTTAGGTTACAGAATGAAGTTATAGTGAGGCCAGAACGAAGCCAAAGCGGGACCGGAGTAGTGACCGGAGCCTAGGGAGAGGGAAGCCAGAACCAGGCCAGAGCGGGACCGGAGTAGTGACCGGAGCCTGGGCAGAGTGAAGCCAGAGCCAAGCCAGAGCCAAGCCAGACTTAGGTTACAGAATGAAGTTATGGTGAGGCCAGAACGAAGCCAAAGCGGGACCGGAGTAGTGACCGGAGCCTAGGCAGAGAGAAGCCAGAGCCAGGCCAGAGCGGGACCGGAGTAGTGACCGGAGCCTAGGCAGAGGGAAGCCAGAGCCAGGCCAGAGCCAAGCCTGAGTTAGGTTACAAAATGAAGTTATAGTGAGGCCAGAACGAAGCCAAAGCGGGACCGGAGTAGTGACCGGAGCCTAGGCAGAGGGAAGCCAGAACCAGGCCAGAGCGGGACCGGAGTAGTGACCGGAGCCTGGGCAGAGTGAAGCCAGAGCCAAGCCAGAGCCAAGCCAGACTTAGGTTACAGAATGAAGTTATGGTGAGGCCAGAACGAAGCCAAAGCGGGACCGGAGTAGTGACCGGAGCCTAGGCAGAGAGAAGCCAGAGCCAGGCCAGAGCGGGACCGGAGTAGTGACCGGAGCCTAGGCAGAGGGAAGCAGGAGCCAGGCCAGAGCCAAGCCAAAGTTAGGTTACAGAATGAAGTTATAGTGAGGCCAGAACGAAGCCAAAGCGGGACCGGAGTAGTGACCGGAGCCTAGGCAGAGGGAAGCCAGAACCAGGCCAGAGCGGGACCGGAGTAGTGACCGGAGCCTGGGCAGAGTGAAGCCAGAGCCAAGCCAGAGCCAAGCCAGACTTAGGTTACAGAATGAAGTTATGGTGAGGCCAGAACGAAGCCAAAGCGGGACCGGAGTAGTGACCGGAGCCTAGGCAGAGAGAAGCCAGAGCCAGGCCAGAGCGGGACCGGAGTAGTGACCGGAGCCTAGGCAGAGGGAAGCCAGAGCCAGGCCAGAGCCAAGCCTGAGTTAGGTTACAAAATGAAGTTATAGTGAGGCCAGAACGAAGCCAAAGCGGGACCGGAGTAGTGACCGGAGCCTAGGCAGAGGGAAGCCAGCACCAGGCCAGAGCCAAGCCAGAGTCAGGTTACAAAATGAAGTTATAGTGAGGCCAGAACGAAGCCAAAGCGGGACCGGAGTAGTGACCGGAGCCTAGGCAGAGAGAAGCCGGAGCCAGGCCAGAGCGGTACCGGAGTAGTGACCGGAGCCTAGGCAGAGAGAAGCCAGAGCCAGGGCAGAGCCAAGCCAGAGTTAGGTTGCAAAATGTAGTTATAGTGAGGCCAGAACGAAGCCAAAGCGGGACCGGAGTAGTGACCGGAGCCTAGGCCGAAGGAAGCCGGAGCCAGGCCAGAGCGGGACCGGAGTAGTGACCGGAGCCTGGGCAGAGTAAAGCCAGAGCCAAGCCAGAGCCAAGCCAGACTTAGGTTACAGAATGAAGTTATGGTGAGGTCAGAACGAAGCCAAAGCGGGACCGGAGTAGTGACCGGAGCCTAGGCAGAGAGAAGCCAGAGCCAGGCCAGAGCGGGACCGGAGTAGTGACCGGAGCCTAGGCAGAGGGAAGCCAGAGCCAGGCCAGAGCCAAGCCAGAGTTAGGTTACAGAATGAAGTTATAGTGAGGCCAGAACGAAGCCAAAGCGGGACCGGAGTAGTGACCGGAGCCTAGGCAGAGGGAAATCAGCACCAGGCCAGAGCCAAGCCAGAGTCAGGTTACAAAATGAAGTTATAGTGAGGCCAGAACGAAGCCAAAGCGGGACCGGAGTAGTGACCGGAGCCTAGGCAGAGAGAAGCCGGAGCCAGGCCAGAGCGGTACCGGAGTAGTGACCGGAGCCTAGGCAGAGAGAAGCCAGAGCCAGGGCAGAGCCAAGCCAGAGTTAGGTTGCAAAATGAAGTTATAGTGAGGCCAGAACGAAGCCAAAGCGGGACCGGAGTAGTGACCGAAGCCTAGGCCGAAGGAAGCCGGAGCCAGGCCAGAGCGGGACCGGAGTAGTGACCGGAGCCTAGGCAGAGTGAAGCCAGAGCCAGGCCAGAGCGGGACCGGAGTAGTGACCGGAGCCTAGGCAGAGGGAAGCCAGAGCCAGGCCAGAGCGGGACCGGAGTAGTGACCGGAGCCTAGGCCGAAGGAAGCCGGAGCCAGGCCAGAGCGGGACCGGAGTAGTGACCGGAGCCTAGGCAGAGGGAAACCAGAGCCAGGCCAGAGCAAAGCCAGAGTTAGGTTACAGAATGAAGTTATAGTGAGGCCAGAACGAAGCCAAAGCGGGACCGGAGTAGTGACCGGAGCCTAGGCAGAGGGAAGCCAGAGCCAGGCCAGAGCCAAGCCAGAGTTAGGTTACAGAATGAAGTTATAGTGATTCCAGAACGAAGCCAAAGCGGGACCGGAGTAGTGACCGGAGCCTAGGCAGAGGGAAGCCAGAGCCAGGCCAGAGCCAAGCCAGAGTCAGATTACAGAATGAAGTTATAGTGAGGCCAGAACGAAGCCAAAGCGGGACCGGAGTAGTGACCGGAGCCTAGGCAGAGGAAAGCCAGAGCCAGGCCAGAGCCAAGCCAGAGTTAGGTTACAGAATGAAGTTATAGTGAGGCCAGAACGAAGGCAGAGCGGGACCGGAGTAGTGACCGGAGCCTAGGCAGAGAGAAGCCAGAGCCAGGCCAGAGCGGGACCGGAGTAGTGACCGGAGCCTAGGCAGAGGGAAGCAGGAGCCAGGCCAGAGCCAAGCCAGAGTTAGGTTACAGAATGAAGTTATAGTGAGGCTAGAACGAAGCCAAAGCGGGACCGGAGTAGTGACCGGAGCCTAGGCAGAGGGAAGCCAGAACCAGGCCAGAGCGGGACCGGAGTAGTGACCGGAGCCTGGGCAGAGTAAAGCCAGAGCCAAGCCAGAGCCAAGCCAGACTTAGGTTACAGAATGAAGTTATGGTGAGGTCAGAACGAAGCCAAAGCGGGACCGGAGTAGTGACCGGAGCCTAGGCAGAGAGAAGCCAGAGCCAGGCCAGAGCGGGACCGGAGTAGTGACCGGAGCCTAGGCAGAGGGAAGCCAGAGCCAGGCCAGAGCCAAGCCAGAGTTAGGTTACAAAATGAAGTTATAGTGAGGCCAGAACGAAGCCAAAGCGGGACCGGAGTAGTGACCGGAGCCTAGGCAGAGGGAAATCAGCACCAGGCCAGAGCCAAGCCAGAGTCAGGTTACAAAATGAAGTTATAGTGAGGCCAGAACGAAGCCAAAGCGGGACCGGAGTAGTGACCGGAGCCTAGGCAGAGAGAAGCCGGAGCCAGGCCAGAGCGGTACCGGAGTAGTGACCGGAGCCTAGGCAGAGAGAAGCCAGAGCCAGGGCAGAGCCAAGCCAGAGTTAGGTTGCAAAATGAAGTTATAGTGAGGCCAGAACGAAGCCAAAGCGGGACCGGAGTAGTGACCGGAGCCTAGGCCGAAGGAAGCCGGAGCCAGGCCAGAGCGGGACCGGAGTAGTGACCGGAGCCTAGGCAGAGTGAAGCCAGAGCCAGGCCAGAGCGGGACCGGAGTAGTGACCGGAGCCTAGGCAGAGGGAAGCCAGAGCCAGGCCAGAGCGGGACCGGAGTAGTGACCGGAGCCTAGGCCGAAGGAAGCCGGAGCCAGGCCAGAGCGGGACCGCAGTAGTGACCGGAGCCTAGGCAGAGGGAAACCAGAGCCAGGCCAGAGCAAAGCCAGAGTTAGGTTACAGAATGAAGTTATAGTGAGGCCAGAACGAAGCCAAAGCGGGACCGGAGTAGTGACCGGAGCCTAGGCAGAGGGAAGCCAGAGCCAGGCCAGAGCCAAGCCAGAGTTAGGTTACAGAATGAAGTTATAGTGAGGCCAGAACGAAGCCAAAGCGGGACCGGAGTAGTGACCGGAGCCTAGGCAGAGGGAAGCCAGAGCCAGGCCAGAGCCAAGCCAGAGTCAGGTTACAGAATGAAGTTATAGTGAGGCCAGAACGAAGCCAAAGCGGGACCGGAGTAGTGACCGGAGCCTAGGCAGAGGAAAGCCAGAGCCAGGCCAGAGCCAAGCCAGAGTTAGGTTACAGAATGAAGTTATAGTGAGGCCAGAACGAAGCCAGAGCGGGACCGGATTAGTGACCGGAGCCTAGGCAGAGAGAAGCCAGAGCCAGGCCAGAGCGGGACCGGAGTAGTGACCGGAGCCTAGGCAGAGGGAAGCCAGAACCAGGCCAGAGCCAAGACAGAGTCAGGTTACAAAATGAAGTTATAGTGAGGCCAGAACGAAGCCAAAGCGGGACCGGAGTAGTGACCGGAGCCTAGGCCGAAGGAAGCCGGAGCCAGGCCAGAGCGGGACCGGAGTAGTGACCGGAGCTTAGGCAGAGTGAAGTCAGAGCCAGGCCAGAGCGGGACCGGAGTAGTGACCGGAGCCTAGGCAGAGGGAAGCCAGAGCCAGGCCAGAGCGGGACCGGTGTAGTGACCGGAGCCTAGGCCGAAGGAAGCCTGAGCCAGGCCAGAGCGGGACCGGAGTAGTGACCGGAGCCTAGGCCGAAGGAAGCCGGAGCCAGGCCAGAGCGGGACCGGAGTAGTGACCGGAGCCTAGGCAGAGGGAAGCCAGAGCCAGGCCAGAGCGGGACCGGAGTAGTGACCGGAACCTATGCAGAGAGAAGCCAGAGCCAGGCCAGAGCCAAGCCAGAGTTAGGTTACAAAATGAAGTTATAGTGAGGCCAGAACGAAGCCAAAGCGGGACCGGAGTAGTGACTGGAGCCTAGGCCGAAGGAAGCCGGAGCAAGGCCAGAGCGGGACCGGAGTAGTGACCGGAGCCTAGGCAGAGGGATGCCAGAGCCAGGCCAGAGCAAAGCCAGAGTTAGGTTACAAAATGAAGTTAGAGTGAGGCCAGAACGAAGCCAAAGCGGGACCGGAGTAGTGACCGGAGCCTAGGCAGAGGTAAGCCAGAGCCAGGCCAGAGCCAAGCCTGAGTTAGGTTACAAAATGAAGTTATAGTGAGGCCAGAACGAAGCCAAAGCGGGACCGGAGTAGTGATCGGAGCCTAGGCAGAGGGAAGCCAGAACCAGGCCAGAGCCAAGCCAAAGTTAGGTTACAAAATGAAGTTATAGTGAGGCCAGAACGAAGCCAAAGCGGGACCGGAGTAGTGACCGGAGCCTAGGCAGAGGGAAGCCAGAGCCAGGCCAGAGCCAAGCCAGAGTTAGGTTACAAAATGAAGTTATAGTGAGGCCAGAACGAAGCCAAAGCGGGACCGGAGTAGTGACCGGAGCCTAGGAAGAGGGAAGCCAGAACCAGGCCAGAGCCAATCCAAAGTCAGGTTACAAAGTGAAGTTATAGTGAGTCCAGAACGAAGCCAAAGCGGGACCGGAGTAGTGACCGGAGCCTAGGCAGAGGGAAGCCAGAGCCAGGCCAGAGCCAAGCCTGAGTTAGGTTACAAAATGAAGTTATAGTGAGGCCAGAACGAAGCCAAAGCGGGACCGGAGTAGTGACCGGAGCCTAGGAAGAGGGAAGCCAGAACCAGGCCAGAGCCAATCCAAAGTCAGGTTACAAAGTGAAGTTATAGTGAGTCCAGAACGAAGCCAAAGCGGGACCGGAGTAGTGACCGGAGCCTAGGCAGAGGGAAGCCAGAGCCAGGCCAGAGCCAAGCCTGAGTTAGGTTACAAAATGAAGTTATAGTGAGGCCAGAACGAAGCCAAAGCGGGACCGGAGTAGTGACCGGAGCCTAGGCAGAGGGAAGCCAGAACCAGGCCAGAGCCAATCCAAAGTCAGGTTACAAAGTGAAGTTATAGTGAGTCCGGAACGAAGCCAAAGCGGGACCGGAGTAGTGACCGGAGCCTAGGCAGAGGGAAGCCAGAGCCAGGCCAGAGCCAAGCCAAAGTTAGGTTACAAAATGAAGTTATAGTGAGGCCAGAACGAAGCCAAAGCGGGACCGGAGTAGTGACCGGAGCCTAGGCAGACGGAAGCCAGAGCCAGGCCAGAGCGGGACCGGAGTAGTGACCGGAGCCTAGGCAGAGGGAAGCCAGAGCCAGGCCAGAGCCAAGCCAGAGTTAGGTTACAGAATGAAGTTATAGTTAGGCCAGAACGAAGCCAAAGCGGGACCGGAGTAGTGACCGGAGCCTAGGCAGAAGGAAGCCAGAGCCAGGCCACAGCCAAGCCTGAGTTAGGTTACAGAATGAAGTTATAGTTAGGCCAGAACGAAGCCAAAGCGGGACCGGAGTAGTGACCGGAGCCTAGGCAGAGGGAAGCCAGAGCCAGGCCAGAGCCAAGCCAGAGTTAGGTTACAAAATGAAGTTATAGTGAGGCCAGAACGAAGCCAAAGCGGGACCGGAGTAGTGACCGGAGCCTAGGAAGAGGGAAGCCAGAGCCAAGCCTGAGTTAGGTTACAAAATGAAGTTATAGTGAGGCCAGAACGCAGCCAAAGCGGGACCGGAGTAGTGACCGGAGCCTAGGAAGAGGGAAGCCAGAGCCAAGCCAGAGTTAGGTTACAAAATGAAGTTATAGTGAGGCCAGAACGAAGCCAAAGCGGGACCGGAGTAGTGACCGGAGCCTAGGCAGAGAGAAGCCAGAAAATGGGCCAGAGCCAAGCCAGAGTTAGGTTACAAAATTAAGTTATAGTGAGGCCAGAACGAAGCCAAAGCGGGACCGGAGTAGTGACCGGAACCTAGGCAGAGGGATGCCAGAGCAAGGCCAGAGCTAAGCCAGAGTTAGGTTACAAAATGATGTTATAGTGAGGCCAGAACGAAGCCAAAGCGGGACCGGAGTAGTGACCGGAGCCTAGGCAGAGGGAAGCCAGAGCCAGGCCAGAGCGGGACCAGAGTAGTGACCGGAGCCTATGCGGAGGGAAGCCAGAGCCAAGCCAAAGCGGGACCGGAGTAGTGACCGGAGCCTAGGCAGAGGGAAGCCAGAGCCAGGCCAGAGCCAGGCCAGAGCGGAACCGGAGTAGTGACTGGAGCCTATGCAGAGCGAAGCCAGAGCGAAGCCAGCGCGAAGCCAGAGCTAATTTACAGAATGAAGTTATAGTGAGGCCAGAGCGAAGCCAGAGTGAGACCGGAACGAAGGCCGGATCCTAGCCAGAGCCAAGTTAGAGTGAATCTAGAGTGAGGTTAGAGTGAGATTAGATCGAAGTCGGAGAAAACCCAGAGCGGAACCAGTGCGGAGCCAGAGCAAAGCCAAAACAAAGCCTAAGCGGAGGCAGAGTAGACCTAGAGCAGAGACAGAGCAAAGCAGTGTAAAGCCAAAGCGGAGCCAGAACAAAGCCAAGACGAAGCCAAAGCGGAGCCAGAGCAGAGCTAGAGCAGAAACAGAGCAAAGCAGTGTAAAGCCAAAGCGGAGCCAGAACAAAGCCAAGACAAAGCCAAAGCGGAGCCAGAGCAGAGTTAGAGCAGAAACAGAGCAAAGCAGTGTAAAGCCAAAGCGGAGCCAGAACAAAGCCAAAACGAAGCCAAAGCGCAGCCTGAGCAGAGCTAGAGCAGAGACAGAGCAAAGCCGAGTAAAGCCAAAGCGGAGCCAGAACAAAGCCAAAACAAAGCCAAAGCGCAGCCTGAGCAGACCTAGAGCAGAGACAGAGCAAAGCAGTGTAAAGTCAAAGCGGAGCCAGAACAAAGCCAAGACAAAGCCAAAGCGGAGCCTGAGCAGAGTTAGAGCAGAGACAGAGCAAAGCAGTGTAAAGCCAAAGCGGAGCCAGAACAAAGCCAAAACAAAGCCAAAGCGCAGCCTGAGCAGAGCTAGAGCAGAGACAGAGCAAAGCAGTGTAAAGCCAAAGCGGAGCCAGAACAAAGCCAAAACAAAGCCAAAGCGCAGCCAGAGCAGAGTTAGAGCACAGACAGAGCAAAGCAGTGTAAAGCCAAAGCGGAGCCAGAACAAAGCCAAAACAAAGCCAAAGCGCAGCCTGAGCAGAGCTAGAGCAGAGACAGAGCAAAGCAGTGTAAAGCCAAAGCGGAGCCAGAACAAAGCCAAAACAAAGCCAAAGCGCAGCCTGAGCAGAGCTAGAGCAGAGGCAGAGCAAAGCAGTGTAAAGCCAAAGCGAAGCCAGATGAAAGCCAAAACAAAGCCAAAGCGGAGCCAGAGCAGAGCTAGAGCAGAGACAGAGCAAAGCAGTGTAAAGTCAAAGCGGATCCAGAACAAAGCCAAAACAAAGCCAAAGCGGAGGCAGAGTAGACCTAGAGCAGAGACAGAGCAAAGCAGTATAAAGCCAAAGCGGAGCCAGAACAAAGCCAAAACAAAGCCAAAGCGCAGCCTGAGCAGAGCTAGAGCAGAGACAGAGCAAAGCAGTGTAAAGCCAAAGCGGAGCCAGAACAAAGCCAAAACAAAGCCAAAGCGCAGCCTGAGCAGAGCTAGAGCAGAGACAGAGCAAAGCAGTGTAAAGCCAAAGCGGATCCAGAACAAAGCCAAAACAAAGCCAAAGCGCAGCCTGAGTAGAGCTAGAGCAGAGACAGAGCAAAGTAGTGTAAAGTCAAAGCGGAGCCAGAACAAAGCCAAAACAAAGCCAAAGCGCAGCCTGAGCAGAGCTAGAGCAGAGACAGAGCAAAGCAGTGTAAAGCCAAAGCGGAGCCAGAACAAAGCCAAGACAAAGCCAAAGCGCAGCCTGAGCAGAGCTAGAGCAGAGACAGAGCAAAGCAGTGTAAAGCCAAAGCGGAGCCAGAACAAAGCCAAAACAAAGCCAAAGCGCAGCCTGAGCAGAGCTAGAGCAGAGACAGAGCAAAGCAGTGTAAAGCCAAAGCGGAGCCAGAACAAAGCCAAAACAAAGCCAAAGCGCAGCCTGAGCAGAGCTAGAGCAGAGGCAGAGCAAAGCAGTGTAAAGCCAAAGCGGAGCCAGATGAAAGCCAAAACAAAGCCAAAGCGGAGCCAGAGCAGAGCTAGAGCAGAGACAGAGCAAAGCAGTGTAAAGTCAAAGCGGATCCAGAACAAAGCCAAAACAAAGCCAAAGCGGAGGCAGAGTAGACCTAGAGCAGAGACAGAGCAAAGCAGTATAAAGCCAAAGCGGAGCCAGAACAAAGCCAAAACAAAGCCAAAGCGCAGCCTGAGCAGAGTTAGAGCAGATACAGAGCAAAGCAGTGTAAAGCCAAAGCGGAACCAGAACAAAGCCAAAACAAAGCCAAAGCGCAGCCTGAGCAGAGTTAGAGCAGAGACAGAGCAAAGCAGTGTAAAGCCAAAGCGGAGCCAGAACAAAGCCAAAACAAAGCCAAAGCGCAGCCTGAGCAGAGTTAGAGCAGAGACAGAGCAAAGCAGTGTAAAGCCAAAGCGGAACCAGAACAAAGCCAAAACAAAGCCAAAGCGCAGCCTGAGCAGAGTTAGAGCAGAGACAGAGCAAAGCAGTGTAAAGCCAAAGCGGAGCCAGAACAAAGCCAAAACAAAGCCAAAGCGCAGCCTGAGCAGAGTTAGAGCAGAGACAGAGCAAAGCAGTGTAAAGCCAAAGCGGAGCCAGAACAAAGCCAAAACAAAGCCAAAGCGCAGCCTGAGCAGAGTTAGAGCAGAGACAGAGCAAAGCAGTTTAAAGCCAAAGCGGAGCCAGAACAAAGCCAAAACAAAGCCAAAGCGCAGCCTGAGCAGAGTTAGAGCAGAGACAGAGCAAAGCAGCGTAAAGCCAAAGCGGAGCCAGAACAAAGCCAAAACAAAGCCAAAGCGCAGCCTGAGCAGAGTTAGAGCAGAGACAGAGCAAAGCAGTGTAAAGCCAAAGCGGAGCCAGAACAAAGCCAAAACAAAGCCAAAGCGCATTCTGAGCAGAGTTAGAGCAGAGACAGAGCAAAGCAGTGTAAAGCCAAAGCGGAGCCAGAACAAAGCCAAAACAAAGCCAAAGCGCAGCCTGAGCAGAGTTAGAGCAGAGACAGAGCAAAGCAGTGTAAAGCCAAAGCGGATCCAGAACAAAGCCAAAACAAAGCCAAATCGCAGCCTGAGCAGAGCTAGAGCAGAGACAGAGCAAAGCAGTGTAAAGCCAAAGCGGAGCCAGAACAAAGCCAAAACAAAGCCAAAGCGCAGCCTGAGCAGAGCTAGAGCAGAGACAGAGCAAAGCAGTATAAAGCCAAAGCGGAGCCAGAACATGGCCAAAACAAAGCCAAAGCGCAGCCTGAGCAGAGCTAGAGCAGAGACAGAGCAAAGCAGTGTAAAGCCAAAGCGGAGCCAGAACAAAGCCATAACAAAGCCAAAGCGCAGCCTGAGCAGAGCTAGAGCAGAGACAGAGCAAAGCAGTGTAAAGCCCAAGCGGAGCCAGAACAAAGCCAAAACAAAGCCAAAGCGCAGCCTGAGCAGAGCTAGAGCAGAGACAGAGCAAAGCAGTTTAAAGCCAAAGCGGAGCCAGAACAAAGCCAAAACAAAGCCAAAGTGGAGCCAGAGCAGAGTTAGAGCAGAGACAGAGCAAAGCAGTGTAAAGCCAAAGCGGATCCAGAACAAAGCCAAAACAAAGCCAAAGCGCAGCCTGAGCAGAGTTAGAGCAGAGACAGAGCAAAGCAGTGTAAAGCCAAAGCGGAGCCAGAACAAAGCCAAAACAAAGCCAAAGCGCAGCCTGAGCAGAGCTAGAGCAGAGACAGAGCAAAGCAGTGTAAAGCCAAAGCGGAGCCAGAACAAAGCCAAAACAAAGTCAAAGCGGAGCCTGAGCCGAGCTAGAGCAGAGACAGAGCAAAGCAGTATAAAGCCAAAGCGGAGCCAGAACAAAGCCAAAACAAAGCCAAAGCGCAGCCTGAGCAGAGCTAGAGGAGAGACAGAGCAAAGCAGTGTAAAGTCAAAGCGGAACCAGAACAAAGCCAAAACAAAGCCAAAGCGGAGGCAGAGCAGAGTTAGAGCAGAGACAGAGCAAAGCAGTGTAAAGTCAAAGCGGAACCAGAACAAAGCCAAAACAAAGCCAAAGCGGAGGCAGAGCAGAGCTAGAGCAGAGACAGAGCAAAGCAGTGTAAAGTCAAAGCGGAGCCAGAACAAAGCCAAAACAAAGCCAAAGCGGAGGCAGAGCAGAGCTAGAGCAGAGACAGAGCAAACCAGTGTAAAGTCAAAGCGGAACCAGAACAAAGCCAAAACAAAGCCAAAGCGCAGCCTGAGCAGAGCTAGAGCAGAGACAGAGCAAAGCCGAGTAAAGCCAAAGCGGAGCCAGAACAAAGCCAAAACAAAGCCAAAGCGCAGCCTGAGTAGAGCTAGAGCAGAGACAGAGCAAAGCCGAGTAAAGCCAAAGCGGAGCCAGAACAAAGCCAAAACAAAGCCAAAGCGCAGCCTGAGCAGAGCTAGAGCAGAGACAGAGCAAAGCAGTGTAAAGTCAAAGCGGAGCCAGAACAAAGCCAAAACAAATCCAAAGCGCAGCCTGAGCAGAGTTAGAGCAGAGACACAGCAAAGCAGTGTAAAGTCAAAGCGGAGCCAGAACAAAGCCAAAACAAAGCCAAAGCGCAGCCTGAGCAGAGTTAGAGCAGAGACAGAGCAAAGCAGTGTAAAGTCAAAGCGGATCCAGAACAAAGCCAAAACAAAGCCAAAGCGCAGCCTGAGCAGAGCTAGAGCAGAGACAGAGCAAAGCAGTGTAAAGTCAAAGCGGAACCAGAACAAAGCCAAAACAAAGCCAAAGCGCAGCCTGAGCAGAGTTAGAGCAGAGACAGAGCAAAGCAGTGTAAAGCGAAAGCGGAGCCAGAACAAAGCCAAAACAAAGCCAAAGCGCAGCCTGAGCAGAGCTAGAGCAGAGACAGAGCAAAGCAGTATAAAGCCAAAGCGGAGCCAGAACAAAGCCAAAACAAAGCCAAAGCGCAGCCTGAGCAGAGCTAGAGCAGAGACAGAGCAAAGCAGTGTAAAGCCAAAGCGGATCCAGAACAAAGCCAAAACAAAGCCAAAGCGCAGCCTGAGCAGAGCTAGAGCAGAGACAGAGCAAAGCAGTGTAAAGTCAAAGCGGAACCAGAACAAAGCCAAAACAAAGCCAAAGCGCAGCCTGAGCAGAGCTAGAGCAGAGACAGAGCAAAGCAGTGTAAAGCCAAAGCGGAACCAGAACAAAGCCAAAACAAAGCCAAAGCGCAGCCTGAGCAGAGTTAGAGCAGAGACAGAGCAAAGCAGTGTAAAGCCAAAGCGGAGCCAGAACAAAGCCAAAACAAAGCCAAAGCGCAGCCTGAGCAGAGTTAGAGCAGAGACAGAGCAAAGCAGTGTAAAGCCAAAGCGGAGCCAGAACAAAGCCAAAACAAAGCCAAAGCGCAGCCTGAGCAGAGTTAGAGCAGAGACAGAGCAAAGCAGTGTAAAGCCAAAGCGGAGCCAGAACAAAGCCAAAACGAAGCCAAAGCGCAGCCTGAGCAGAGTTAGAGCAGAGACAGAGCAAAGCAGCGTAAAGCCAAAGCGGAGCCAGAACAAAGCCAAAACAAAGCCAAAGCGCAGCCTGAGCAGAGTTAGAGCAGAGACAGAGCAAAGCAGTGTAAAGCCAAAGCGGAGCCAGAACAAAGCCAAAACAAAGCCAAAGCGCAGCCTGAGCAGAGTTAGAGCAGAGACAGAGCAAAGCAGTGTAAAGCCAAAGCGGAGCCAGAACAAAGCCAAAACAAAGCCAAAGCGCAGCCTGAGCAGAGTTAGAGCAGAGACAGAGCAAAGCAGTGTAAAGCCAAAGCGGATCCAGAACAAAGCCAAAACAAAGCCAAATCGCAGCCTGAGCAGAGCTAGAGCAGAGACAGAGCAAAGCAGTGTAAAGCCAAAGCGGAGCCAGAACAAAGCCAAAACAAAGCCAAAGCGCAGCCTGAGCAGAGCTAGAGCAGAGACAGAGCAAAGCAGTATATAGCCAAAGCGGAGCCAGAACATGGCCAAAACAAAGCCAAAGCGCAGCCTGAGCAGAGCTAGAGCAGAGACAGAGCAAAGCAGTGTAAAGCCAAAGCGGAGCCAGAACAAAGCCATAACAAAGCCAAAGCGCAGCCTGAGCAGAGCTAGAGCAGAGACAGAGCAAAGCAGTGTAAAGCCAAAGCGGAGCCAGAACAAAGCCAAAACAAAGCCAAAGCGCAGCCTGAGCAGAGCTAGAGCAGAGACAGAGCAAAGCAGTTTAAAGCCAAAGCGGAGCCAGAACAAAGCCAAAACAAAGCCAAAGCGGAGCCAGAGCAGAGTTAGAGCAGAGACAGAGCAAAGCAGTGTAAAGCCAAAGCGGATCCAGAACAAAGCCAAAACAAAGCCAAAGCGCAGCCTGAGCAGAGTTAGAGCAGAGACAGAGCAAAGCAGTGTAAAGCCAAAGCGGAGCCAGAACAAAGCCAAAACAAAGCCAAAGCGCAGCCTGAGCAGAGCTAGAGCAGAGACAGAGCAAAGCAGTGTAAAGCCAAAGCGGAGCCAGAACAAAGCCAAAACAAAGTCAAAGCGGAGCCTGAGCCGAGCTAGAGCAGAGACAGAGCAAAGCAGTATAAAGCCAAAGCGGAGCCAGAACAAAGCCAAAACAAAGCCAAAGCGCAGCCTGAGCAGAGCTAGAGGAGAGACAGAGCAAAGCAGTGTAAAGTCAAAGCGGAACCAGAACAAAGCCAAAACAAAGCCAAAGCGGAGGCAGAGCAGAGTTAGAGCAGAGACAGAGCAAAGCAGTGTAAAGCCAAAGCGGAGCCAGAACAAAGCCAAAACAAAGCCAAAGCGCAGCCTGAGCAGAGTTAGAGCAGAGACAGAGCAAAGCAGTGTAAAGCCAAAGCGGAGGCAGAACAAAGCCAAAACAAAGCCAAAGCGGAGCCAGAGCAGAGTTAGAGCAGAGACAGAGCAAAGCAGTGTAAAGTCAAAGCGGAGCCAGAACAAAGCCAAAACAAAGCCAAAGCGGAGGCAGAGCAGAGCTAGAGCAGAGACAGAGCAAACCAGTGTAAAGTCAAAGCGGAACCAGAACAAAGCCAAAACAAAGCCAAAGCGCAGCCTGAGCAGAGCTAGAGCAGAGACAGAGCAAAGCCGAGTAAAGCCAAAGCGGAGCCAGAACAAAGCCAAAACAAAGCCAAAGCGCAGCCTGAGCAGAGCTAGAGCAGAGACAGAGCAAAGCCGAGTAAAGCCAAAGCGGAGCCAGAACAAAGCCAAAACAAAGCCAAAGCGCAGCCTGAGCAGAGCTAGAGCAGAGACAGAGCAAAGCAGTGTAAAGTCAAAGCGGAGCCAGAACAAAGCCAAAACAAATCCAAAGCTTAGCCTGAGCAGAGTTAGAGCAGAGACACAGCAAAGCAGTGTAAAGTCAAAGCGGAGCCAGAACAAAGCCAAAACAAAGCCAAAGCGCAGCCTGAGCAGAGTTAGAGCAGAGACAGAGCAAAGCAGTGTAAAGTCAAAGCGGATCCAGAACAAAGCCAAAGCAAAGCCAAAGCGCAGCCTGAGCAGAGCTAGAGCAGAGACAGAGCAAAGCAGTGTAAAGTCAAAGCGGAACCAGAACAAAGCCAAAACAAAGCCAAAGCGCAGCCTGAGCAGAGTTAGAGCAGAGACAGAGCAAAGCAGTGTAAAGCCAAAGCGGATCCAGAACAAAGCCAAAACAAAGCCAAAGCGCAGCCTGAGCAGAGTTAGAGCAGAGACAGAGCAAAGCAGTGTAAAGCCAAAGCGGAGCCAGAACAAAGCCAAAACAAAGCCAAAGCGCAGCCTGAGCAGAGTTAGAGCAGAGACAGAGCAAAGCAGTGTAAAGCCAAAGCGGAGCCAGAACAAAGCCAAAACAAAGCCAAAGCGCAGCCTGAGCAGAGCTAGAGGAGAGACAGAGCAAAGCAGTGTAAAGCCAAAGCGGAGCCAGAACAAAGCCAAAACAAAGCCAAAGCGCAGCCTGAGCAGAGTTAGAGCAGAGACAGAGCAAAGCAGTGTAAAGCCAAAGCGGAGCCAGAACAAAGCCAAAACAAAGCCAAAGCGCAGCCTGAGCAGAGTTAGAGCAGAGACAGAGCAAAGCAGTGTAAAGCCAAAGCGGAGCCAGAACAAAGCCAAAACGAAGCCAAAGCGCAGCCTGAGCAGAGTTAGAGCAGAGACAGAGCAAAGCAGCGTAAAGCCAAAGCGGAGCCAGAACAAAGCCAAAACAAAGCCAAAGCGCAGCCTGAGCAGAGTTAGAGCAGAGACAGAGCAAAGCAGTGTAAAGCCAAAGCGGAGCCAGAACAAAGCCAAAACAAAGCCAAAGCGCAGCCTGAGCAGAGTTAGAGCAGAGACAGAGCAAAGCAGTGTAAAGCCAAAGCGGAGCCAGAACAAAGCCAAAACAAAGCCAAAGCGCAGCCTGAGCAGAGTTAGAGCAGAGACAGAGCAAAGCAGTGTAAAGCCAAAGCGGATCCAGAACAAAGCCAAAACAAAGCCAAATCGCAGCCTGAGCAGAGCTAGAGCAGAGACAGAGCAAAGCAGTGTAAAGCCAAAGCGGAGCCAGAACAAAGCCAAAACAAAGCCAAAGCGCAGCCTGAGCAGAGCTAGAGCAGAGACAGAGCAAAGCAGTATATAGCCAAAGCGGAGCCAGAACATGGCCAAAACAAAGCCAAAGCGCAGCCTGAGCAGAGCTAGAGCAGAGACAGAGCAAAGCAGTGTAAAGCCAAAGCGGAGCCAGAACAAAGCCATAACAAAGCCAAAGCGCAGCCTGAGCAGAGCTAGAGCAGAGACAGAGCAAAGCAGTGTAAAGCCAAAGCGGAGCCAGAACAAAGCCAAAACAAAGCCAAAGCGCAGCCTGAGCAGAGCTAGAGCAGAGACAGAGCAAAGCAGTTTAAAGCCAAAGCGGAGCCAGAACAAAGCCAAAACAAAGCCAAAGCGGAGCCAGAGCAGAGTTAGAGCAGAGACAGAGCAAAGCAGTGTAAAGCCAAAGCGGATCCAGAACAAAGCCAAAACAAAGCCAAAGCGCAGCCTGAGCAGAGTTAGAGCAGAGACAGAGCAAAGCAGTGTAAAGCCAAAGCGGAGCCAGAACAAAGCCAAAACAAAGCCAAAGCGCAGCCTGAGCAGAGCTAGAGCAGAGACAGAGCAAAGCAGTGTAAAGCCAAAGCGGAGCCAGAACAAAGCCAAAACAAAGTCAAAGCGGAGCCTGAGCCGAGCTAGAGCAGAGACAGAGCAAAGCAGTATAAAGCCAAAGCGGAGCCAGAACAAAGCCAAAACAAAGCCAAAGCGCAGCCTGAGCAGAGCTAGAGGAGAGACAGAGCAAAGCAGTGTAAAGTCAAAGCGGAACCAGAACAAAGCCAAAACAAAGCCAAAGCGGAGGCAGAGCAGAGTTAGAGCAGAGACAGAGCAAAGCAGTGTAAAGCCAAAGCGGAGCCAGAACAAAGCCAAAACAAAGCCAAAGCGCAGCCTGAGCAGAGTTAGAGCAGAGACAGAGCAAAGCAGTGTAAAGCCAAAGCGGAGGCAGAACAAAGCCAAAACAAAGCCAAAGCGGAGCCAGAGCAGAGTTAGAGCAGAGACAGAGCAAAGCAGTGTAAAGTCAAAGCGGAGCCAGAACAAAGCCAAAACAAAGCCAAAGCGGAGGCAGAGCAGAGCTAGAGCAGAGACAGAGCAAACCAGTGTAAAGTCAAAGCGGAACCAGAACAAAGCCAAAACAAAGCCAAAGCGCAGCCTGAGCAGAGCTAGAGCAGAGACAGAGCAAAGCCGAGTAAAGCCAAAGCGGAGCCAGAACAAAGCCAAAACAAAGCCAAAGCGCAGCCTGAGCAGAGCTAGAGCAGAGACAGAGCAAAGCCGAGTAAAGCCAAAGCGGAGCCAGAACAAAGCCAAAACAAAGCCAAAGCGCAGCCTGAGCAGAGCTAGAGCAGAGACAGAGCAAAGCAGTGTAAAGTCAAAGCGGAGCCAGAACAAAGCCAAAACAAATCCAAAGCTTAGCCTGAGCAGAGTTAGAGCAGAGACACAGCAAAGCAGTGTAAAGTCAAAGCGGAGCCAGAACAAAGCCAAAACAAAGCCAAAGCGCAGCCTGAGCAGAGTTAGAGCAGAGACAGAGCAAAGCAGTGTAAAGTCAAAGCGGATCCAGAACAAAGCCAAAGCAAAGCCAAAGCGCAGCCTGAGCAGAGCTAGAGCAGAGACAGAGCAAAGCAGTGTAAAGTCAAAGCGGAACCAGAACAAAGCCAAAACAAAGCCAAAGCGCAGCCTGAGCAGAGTTAGAGCAGAGACAGAGCAAAGCAGTGTAAAGCCAAAGCGGATCCAGAACAAAGCCAAAACAAAGCCAAAGCGCAGCCTGAGCAGAGTTAGAGCAGAGACAGAGCAAAGCAGTGTAAAGCCAAAGCGGAGCCAGAACAAAGCCAAAACAAAGCCAAAGCGCAGCCTGAGCAGAGTTAGAGCAGAGACAGAGCAAAGCAGTGTAAAGCCAAAGCGGAGCCAGAACAAAGCCAAAACAAAGCCAAAGCGCAGCCTGAGCAGAGCTAGAGGAGAGACAGAGCAAAGCAGTGTAAAGCCAAAGCGGAGCCAGAACAAAGCCAAAACAAAGCCAAAGCGCAGCCTGAGCAGAGTTAGAGCAGAGACAGAGCAAAGGAGTGTAAAGCCAAAGCGGAGCCAGAACAAAGCCAAAACAAAGCCAAAGCGGAGGCAGAGTAGACCTAGAGCAGAGACAGAGCAAAGCAGTGTAAAGCCAAAGCGGAGCCAGAACAAAGCCAAAACAAAGCCAAAGCGCAGCCTGAGCAGAGTTAGAGCAGAGACAGAGCAAAGCAGTATAAAGCCAAAGCGGAGCCAGAACAAAGCCAAAACAAAGCCAAAGCGCAGCCTGAGCAGAGCTAGAGCAGAGACAGAGCAAAGCAGTGTAAAGCCAAAGCGGAACCAGAACAAAGCCAAAACAAAGCCAAAGCGCAGCCTGAGCAGAGCTAGAGCAGAGACAGAGCAAAGCAGTGTAAAGCCAAAGCGGA
This sequence comes from Mantis religiosa, assembly GCA_030765055.1. Classification (NCBI taxonomy): domain Eukaryota; kingdom Metazoa; phylum Arthropoda; class Insecta; order Mantodea; family Mantidae; genus Mantis; species Mantis religiosa. The sequence goes on along the minus strand of CM060953.1, from coordinate 120,927,559 downwards.
GCCAGAACAAAGCCAAAACAAAGCCAAAGCGCAGCCTGAGCAGAGCTAGAGCAGAGACAGAGCAAAGCAGTGTAAAGCCAAAGCGGAACCAGAACAAAGCCAAAACAAAGCCAAAGCGGAGCCAGAGCAGAGTTAGAGCAGAGACAGAGCAAAGCAGTGTAAAGCCAAAGCGGAGCCAGAACAAAGCCAAAACAAAGCCAAAGCGGAGCCTGAGCAGAGTTAGAGCAGAGACAGAGCAAAGCAGTGTAAAGCCAAAGCGGAGCCAGAACAAAGCCAAAACAAAGCCAAAGCGCAGCCTGAGCAGAGCTAGAGCAGAGACAGAGCAAAGCAGTGTAAAGTCAAAGCGGATGCAGAACAAAGCCAAAACAAAGCCAAAACGGAGGCAGAGTAGACCTAGAGCAGAGACAGAGCAAAGCAGTGTAAAGCCAAAGCGGAGCCAGAACAAAGCCAAAACAAAGCCAAAGTGCAGCTTTAGCAGAGTTAGAGCAGAGACAGAGCAAAGCAGTGTAAAGCCAAAGCGGAGCCAGAACAAAGCCAAGACAAGGTCAAAGCGGAGCCAGAGCAGAGTTAGAGCAGAGACAGAGCAAAGCAGTGTAAAGCCAAAGCGGAGCCAGAACAAAGCCAAGACAAAGCCAAAGCGGAGGCAGAGTAGACCTAGAGCAGAGACAGAGCAAAGCAGTGTAAAGCCAAAGCGGAGCCAGAACAAAGCCAAGACAAAGTCAAAGCGGAGCCAGAGCAGAGTTAGAGCAGAGACAGAGCAAAGCAGTGTAAAGCCAAAGCGGAGCCAGAACAAAGCCAAGACAAAGTCAAAGCGGAGCCAGAGCAGAGTTAGAGCAGAGACAGAGCAAAGCAGTATAAAGCCAAAGCGGAGCCAGAACAAAGCCAAAGCGCAGCTTGAGCAGAGCTAGAGCAGAGACAGAGCAAAGCAGTGTAAAGCCAAAGCGGAGCCAGAACAAAGCCAAAACAAAGCCAAAGCGGAGTTAGAACAGAGACAGAGTAAAGCCAAAACATAGCCTAAGCGGAGTTAGAGAAAAGCTAGAGCAGAGACAGAGTAAAGCCAAAACAAAGCCAAAGCGGAGTTAGAACAGAGACAGAGTAAAGCCAAAACATAGCCTAAGCGGAGCTAGAGTAAAGCTAGAGCAGAGACAGAGTAAAGCCAAAACAAAGCCAAAGCGGAGTTAGAGCAGAGACAGAGTAAAGCCAAAACAAAGCCAAAGCGGAGTTAGAGCAGAGACAGAGTAAAGCCAAAACAAAGCCTAAGCGGAGCTAGAGTATAACTAGAGCAGAGACAGAGTAAAGCCAAAACAAAGCCAAAGCGGAGTTAGAGCAGAGACAGAGTAAAGTCAAAACAAAGCCTAAGTGGAGTTAGAGCAGAGACAGAGTAAAGCCAAAACAAAGCCTAAGCGGAGCTAGAGTATAACTAGAGCAGAGACAGAGTAAAGCCAAAACAAAGTCAAAGCGGAGTTAGAGCAGAGACAGAGTAAAGTCAAAACAAAGTCAAAGCGGAGTTAGAGCAGAGACAGAGTAAAGTCAAAACAAAGCCTAAGCGGAGTTAGAGTAGAGACAAAGTAAGGCCTAAACAAAGCCTAAGCGGAGCTAGAGCAAAGCCGGAGCAAAACTAATGCAAAGCAAAACCACAGCAAAGTCAAACCAAAGTCAAAGTTAAGGTAAAGTCTAAGGAAAGTTAAAGTAAAGTGATGTACAGTGATTGATCGGGCGCTGATGGCCATTGAGTCATCATCATCATCATCATCATCATCATCATCATCATCATCATCATCATCATCATCATCGTCATCATCATCGTCATCATCATCGTCATCATCATCATCGTCATCATCATCAATAAAACCTAGTACCTATACATCACTTATGACTGAATTGTTTACCAGTTACTGAATGCGAATACACAACTTTCACGACACGGTTTCAAACCTTTTTTTTTTTTTTTTTTTTTTTTTTTTTTTTTTTTTTTTTTTTTTTTTTAGTATTTTGGAGCAAAATTATCAAACGGATAATGATGAGATGAGATGATCTCCGTGTAGTTTTGCAAATAAAAACTATATCATCGGCATAAAACATTCTTGGTGCTAAACTGTGAGTGAGTAGGTTTATATATCATTAACGGGTTGTAACATAAATTATTAACTAACTTTATAAACGTCGGTTTCCTTCTCAATCCCTCATACTGATAAGGTTTTGTTTCTTAACTCGACGACGTCCATATACAGACAGAATGACGCTAACTCTGGCTAATCTGAAATTACTGAATTGACCGTTGCTATTGCAACTCAATAATTTCTCATTGGTTCACGTCATCTTTCGTGAACCCACTATTCAATACCATATTAGGTAATTTACATAATCTTTTGTTTAAATCATATTTAAGCAACTTAACATTCAAATAACACTTTCTATAATTTTACACTACTATTATCGTGGTTAAACACATTAATATTATACTTTTCCCTTCGTTTCTACTTATTCAATCACAAGTTCAATTAATGGAAATTAATGTTCTTTCACACTGGCCGTGTGTAGGCTAAAGTATGGAAATATAGAGCCACACTGAAACATTCAATGCCATAGCCGGGATTTGAACCACGGATCCTCTGGTTGCCATCCAGCCGCTCTAACCAGTGAGCTACTATGGCCAACGTGCCTATATGACATTAAAGTCTCCAACCGACTCGTGTTTTCCCGGTAAACCACTAAGAGTTCTCATAAACACATGAACCAAACTACCTTAATGGCGACTTACAGCATGTAAGTTCTTTAAGGTCCGAGCTTTATAGTTCGGACCACTATTAGGCCAATTAATGGAAATTAATTGTCCTTTCACACTGGCCGTGTGTAGGCTAAAGTATGAAAAGATAGAGCCAGACTGAAAAATTCGGCACGTTGACCATAGTAGCTCAATGGTTAGAGTGGCTGGACGGAAACCAGAAGATCCGTGGTTCAAATTCCGGCTATGGCATTGAATTTTTCAGTCTTTCCTTACCTTCAATTGTTTCTTAATGTCGTTCACTTTCCACTTTCTCTGATTTTTCTTGAGTGTTAATATTTTAAACTCTAAATATCATTATCAAATAAATAAATAAAATTGATTTTTTCGGGGTCAAATTAAAACAACTGCTACAATTTGTATTTTGATTATATAAATGAGTTTAGAAATTTCGTTTTATGAAATTAGTGAATATATAATCGTATGTAGATATCTGCTTACTTAGATTTTTCAATAGCTTTCTGCTGTTGAACTGAAACTGACAGAATTAAAGTATTTAAGTATTTAAGGATTTTATCTCTAAAATAAATTAATCTTTAATAGACATAAATAGGCAATCTAGTTCAACAGGCTGTAATACATTTTCAAACAGGAAAATTAAATGGCTGAGAGAGAGAGAGAGAGAGAGAGAGAGAGAGAGAGAGAGAGAGAGAGAGAGAGAGAGAGAGAGAGAGAGAGAGAGAGAGAGAGAGAGAGAGAGAGAGAGAGAGAGAGAGAGAGAGAGAGAGAGAGAGAGAGAGAGAGAGAGAGAGAGAGAGAGAGAGAGAGAGAGAGAGAGAGAGAGAGAGAGAGAGAGAGAGAGAGAGAGAGAGAGAGAGAGAGAGAGAGAGAGAGAGAGAGAGAGAGAGAGAGAGAGAGAGAGAGAGAGAGAGAGAGGATTAGATAACCAGTCTTAAAGTTATGCGCACATATATTCTAATTGCACAAAAATGTATTCACAACAGTTTTGCTTGTTTCGGAATGAACATGTGTGTTTTATTGCGCCGCAGTGTTTTCTGCAGATATTTGCAATTTGCATTGATGCCAAACAGTAAGTCCGCCACATCTCGCACGTGCAGGTGGCAAATGAGGATAATGAACGACACCTTGTCCTCATATGTAACGAACGCGTTGTAATGTTATTAGTCGCCTCTTCTTATGCACCTCACACACCATAGTGGTGTATGTATGACACTGCTAGAAAGGTACTGATACGCATCACATGCATATTTATGAACCCACCTTCTACACGCATACTATCATTCCCCGAAAGTTCTATCCTCCAAACATCTGACTGAGTCCTTAATCTATGTTCATTAGAAATTGTCTAAAATAAGTAGGAATGATTTTTATAGGCAACGCGGAGCTAGGCGGCTTTCTGATAAGCTGTTGGCTTTTTTTAAGTAGATACTGCTGAGGGAATGGATTGCATTTGAAGGCTTAAGGTTAGTTGACAGTGCATATTTTTATTTGTTTTCAAAATTAATTTGAATAATAAACTGGGAAAATTTCAAGTGTCAGTATCATCAGACATTTTTTGAAGTTATACTAATAATATCTTGCTTCCTGCCAATTTTTTGTTTTAATTTTATTGGTTTAAGTTTTCTTCCCCCATCCTTGGTGCCTTCAAATAATTGATCCCATAAATTATTTTAATTTTGGTCTTTATCTGCCAGACTGCTAACTGGAATGAAACTATAAACTGAAAATTTGTAGCTACAAGTCTGCTTTGTTATAATTATTACTATTTATAACCACATTTGATAATGTTATTTTATATTATATATTTTTAAAACAATAAAGATAACTTCAATTTGGGCCAGAATCTCTTGTAAATTTATCTATCAGATATGGAGCTCTCTTTTTACCACAAATCATTTTTATTCTGATATAAAACTTATATGACTGAATATATGACTGAAAGCAAGTATGCAAAGATTAGGACCCCTTTATTTTGACATAATGTAGGTATAGATAAACTTCCAAACTAAATAATCTAGTAGGTACGCGGATTTATCATTGTACAGCGGAATATGTTTTAACTGCTGCAGAATGTTAAAGTACACCGTTGAAAGTTTCGTCAAACTTTAACAACTATGAACACAGATTTGCAAGATTATATTTTTTTTTTCGTACCAATTATTTTTTTAAATAATGGTTGCACTTAAACACTCAAACGTATATATGTATATGTAAATCAAAGCGATAAAGTAAAAGAAATGAACTTGTTAATAGTTTCTGTGCTAGCTATACATATTTAACCAATCAGAAGATGCCATTTCCATCACACGCTGGCTCTAGGTGCTTCCCAACTTGTGCAACCTGGTATTATCATCCTTTTATATGTTTTATTTGGACAGTATTCATGTTGTGGATCTTCTATACTAGCTGCAAGCACTTGCAGTTACACGCTGTGGGGAAAGTTACTTTTCACATGTACTGTAAAAAGTCACTGAGAGGAATGTGCCACCCTTACACAGTGCGACAAGGACAGTGAATGTGTATGACAGAGAACGCTTGCTGGGACAGGAATTTGGGACTATTCGTAGCTAATTTCTCTTCATCTTAATCAGCCACACGTTCGGGTGCAATTTGGTGCGGGATTTTTATGTTTGAGATGGGATGTACGTTGACTTTTCGAATATCCACGTCGAGAAGCCAGATATAACAGGGTTAATTCGTTGTATTTTGATTTGTTTCTTGATAATTGTGTTTGATTAAATAAGAGTCATGAGAATCTTGGCTTCAGTAGTGGTTCGGAATAAAGTTTCGAAGAAGTCAAATTTTGTAACTATTTAATTGTATTATCTGAATTACACTTTACTTGAACTTCCTTTCCCAGTCACTTTCAAGATACTTCCAACATATCGATAAATTCTTACTTTGTTATATTTAAAAAGTTCCAACTATTACATAAAAATTCTTGATCCTGCTCCACTATCCATCACACTCACCATTACGAAACATCTCTATACCAAAATTTTTCGTAACTATATTTTTTCTATTTTTCGTAACTATCGTCACTCCTCTCTTAATTTTATGATTGACCTATTTAATTCCACGTCACAACATGACGTCATACAATTATTACTACGGCCAATACAAAATTACGTATAGTTTTACTTATTTAAATCACTAAATAGATTTACATAATAATTTTTTTTATAAAACTATAAACTTTTCATACCTCCTCCAAACATAACCCAAAACTACTGTTACAATGCTATATAAGAGGAAGAATCGTTAAAAAAACATGGGCCCTATTCACTCAGTACACTAAAACTGAGAAGATTTATTCACAAAAGTAGAAGGCATCAGAATATTTTTGAATGGGCTGTAACTGAACTGATCTGAGTGTCATAAAAACTAAAGGTAGGGCATCGTAACAATGTCTAGCCCCCCTTGCACCTCATGGGACTTTCTTTGCTGTGGCAGACTATATGTACTTTACGGCTCCTTGTGTATCTTGGTCTAAAGGGTGAGGTGGACGGAGCTTTTGATGTTATAATAATTTTTTTAAGCGCAGAACTTAGAGAAATAGTGAATAAAAAGAAGAATAAGAAGAAGCAAATTAAGCCACAGAAATGAGAATATGGATTGCTGGCATTGTTTGAATGCACATTAAATTTTAAATATCGCACTTTGGGCTTTCATGTTGAACAGAAAAAGTTTAAATTAAACATTAATTTTATAACAAAAAGTATCCGTGGTAAAATAGTAGCATTAATTAAAACCTTAAATGCCCTTTACTGATGGTGAAGTAGTCATGCAGCTCTCTGCAATCAAAGATAGCATTAAATGCTTAAGAAATGAAGCTCCTATTGAGGAAAGCCTCTCTGCAGTTATATCAGCCTGGGATTTCTCTTGAAGAATAATAAAGCTGTGTAATGGCAATTGCCTCATTTAAGAAGCAATGTGCCTTCCAAAATCATCGTATTGATCTTCATTTCTACGCCTTGGGCTATTCTTGCAGTTTTGATATAGTTGGTTCCACCTCACGTTCTCTGGAATTCTGCCTTTTGTTTTTTAATAGAAGTGGCATTTTCTGTGGCGATGATTTTATTCTCTTTCTCTGATCTTAACTGCAGTTTCTTCACAGTGTTTTCTTTTAGTGTACTGCGTTGTGGAAAGACATTTTCAGTAGTAGACATCTGAAAAATAATAAAAATTGCTCACATTAAAGACGATTAACAAAGAAGTCCTGAGAATGGAAAGAATTTTAGGAGATAAGAAAGACGTAATGCTAATAGCAAATAAATAGCTTTTTATCGATGTTTAACAAGACTGTGATACCCAGATAACAATAGTTTTGAATTCTATAATTACAAAGAGATTTACAGTATCATATTCTTCGATTGGTGGATGGCGATTATGGCTTTGTACTCACAGATGTTGGCAGCAATGGTAGAGTTAATGAGAGTCAATGTTCAGAGATTCAGCACTGAATGTTTCTAAGAAATCAGTTTGCTTCATTGACCTGGCAATTTTATTATAATTGGCTATGCTGCATGACTGGTTGGAACCAATCTTCTAAAATCGTATAAGCAAAGAATATACAACTACTTTTGAAACTGTATCTTTATTATTTAGAGTTTTAGTTGAGTATTTGAAGGCAAAGATCGCGGACTTAGCAATAAAAATAACTGTTATCTTCACAACCATTAACATTTACTACAACCATTAACTACAAGAAAGATTCATTTCAAGAGAATATATCAATTACAGACCCAGAAGCTCCACAAAGGGCAACCGGTGATCAAAATATGCCTTAGGTTAAGTGAAAAATATTTCCTAAAATAATTACAGTATATGTGCAGAGAATAAAGGAAATCACTATGCTATTTCTTTAGAGCAGGAATGATTCGTTGGCAACTTTGAGTAGTCGGAGCCAAACAAATTGGCAATTCGAGCGCAGTAGTAAATTGCTTCTATGATTTATAGATTTATAGATCGAAGTGCTAGGTCCTCCCTGCGAACATTGTCATTGTCAATATTTCGTTATAGGTGTAAGAAGAATGCAGCAGGGTTATAAAATACAAGTATTTGAAGATTCTAACAAATAACAAACAAATATCTTGGAAGTGGTTAATACCGCCAGAAAGTTACATAACATAAACTGTTTTACAAGAGTTTTTGTTTGATACGATTTTGTCTTCTCTTAGGATTCACCAATTCTACAAAAGCCATTGGCAGAAAGTTTAAGATGAAAATTATTATTTTTCCATGCAAATATTTTAAAATTATGGTACTGATACCAAAATGTTAAAGCTGTTTTTGAGAAAATAAAAACATTTGAAGGTTTTCCAAGCAAGATGTAACTTGGAGAAAGGAATTTTTCTGACTTTGTTATGAGTGTTGCATGATCTACCAAGGTGAAATTTGTAAGACCATGATTGTTTCGCCTTAATCATCCGTAAAGTAAATGGTTTTAACTAATTCGGGGTGAAACTTACCTGCATCCTATACCCACTAACATCCCTCTCAAAATCCAAGAGTGGCCGTAACCCTCGGTGAAACCCCTTGTTAACCAACTCTCCCCTTGTGGTCCGCTACAAATTGATAAATTTGTAGGGCAGAGTGACATCGTCGTGTCAGTTAAGACAATCGTCGAAGATTGCGCCTAGTGACCTAGTTTAGCCAAGTTTAAGTACGTTCTGACTGAAACGGCTTAAGTCTCACTGCACTGAATCTCCAACCTGAATTAATTTCAACACCTTATGTCAAATGTCCCAACTTTGTGAGTGGAATCCACAACAAACACTATATAATATAAACTTAGTTAATATAAATAGCTAAATTTGTGCTATTTATGTGTAATTCCTGACGGCTAGTTCGTATAAACAACAAAACAAATTAATACGTATATAATTCGGATCCCAAATGATGCTTTTTCAGTTTAGCTCTGTTTAGTTTCAGCTGTAAGGACGCTGTTTATAACTCAATGACTGTAACCCCTACAAAACCTTAATTCAGAAGAATGTATAATGAGAAGAGGCACCAGCAATGAGCTCGGCAATCAGTTACGCTCTTGGATGGAGCGTATACCACTATGAACTAATACGGTAGAATTCACTTTCCTCTACTCGGGCATGAGAGGATCGAATCAATATCAACGACAGGGATGTGAACCTGTCATGACTCGTACTGGGGAGACATAGAGGACCGTCTTTTATTGTAATTTGTGTATTTGTGAATTAGCAACCGAAACATAGTGCAGTTTAATAAACTATGAATTGACGTTTAAATACTTTTTTTGCGGGTCATTATTTGAAGTAGTAGTGGTAGTAGTAGTAGTAGTAGTAATAATAATAATAATAATAATAATAATAATAATAATAATAATAATAATAATAATAATAATAATAATAATAATAATAATAATAATAATAATAATAATAATAATAATAATAATAATAATAATAATAATAATAATAATAATAATAATAATAATAATAATAATAATAATAATAATAATAATAATAATAATAATAATAATAATAATAATAATAATAATAATAATAATAATAATAATAATAATAATAATAATAATAATAATAATAATAATAATAATAATAATAATAATAATAATAATAATAATAATAATAATAATAATAATAATAATAATAATAATAATAATAATAATAATAATAATAATAATAATAATAATAATAATAATAATAATAATAATAATAATAATAATAATAATAATAATAATAATAATAATAAATAGATAAACAAAGAGAATATTATCAAATAAAATATTGAAGTATGTACTTAAAAACTTGGGAAAGTTGCATCAATAAGAGGTGGGATTTCTTGGATGTGTATCAGATTTCAGCGACCTGATTAGTCAAAGTTCCTTTCCCTCTCTCTCCACTGTTAAGCCCGGTAGCAAATTAGAATACAGACGAAACTATAGTGTGCGAAAGCAACAAGATTGCTTTCCAAGCAATAGGCTCAGTTTTCTCAAGAAAAGCTGTAAACAAAGGTCATATACGATTTTAATATAAACAGGAACATTCTACTTGGAACTGTGAAATAGCAAGTAGTAAATTAACTCCTTTACACTATACAATTTGGAAACTTTGACATAACGTTGAAATTATAAGGGATAATTGGAAATATGGAGAAGAACAGAAGGTTAAAATGCAAAATAAAATAACTAATGGAACTAGTTAAGAAAGAGCGAGTGGAAGGCAATGCTTAAGCTAAGCAGGAAGAAGAGAGGAAATTATATGGGACACAAGTTCAAAACTAACTCGTTTCTAAAAGAAGTTCTGGAAGGAATCGTTAGGTTCGAGGTAGAACCAGATGCTGGATGATAGACAATATAAGGAAATGGCTTACATGCGGAAACAGCTATACGTAAAGAAGCAAGAATGGAGAAGGCTAATTCTGCACGGAATTGCCTTTGGGTTGATAAAAATAGGTCATTAATGCACATTAATAAACGACAGAGACATATAATGATAAACATACATTTGTTTTGTCATTTTGGAGTTAGACAAAAACAATTAGGAATGTGTGTCCATTATATTGCGGGGTCGCGTGTAAATGTGCTCCGCTCATTGAGGAGTTTCCGTTCTTAATCTCCACATTACTTATTCATGAGTGGTGGTAACATGAATATAATAAATACTAACCTTGTTAAAGTTGCATCAAAAGTGCAATGAGACATACCTGGCTTCTTCGGGTGAAATTTCCATGCACATGCATACCTTCTTGCGTAAGAATCGAAAGGGGAGATGGACAACATAATTATTTAGAAATTATGGTCATAAGATATCACCTTTATGTAATTGAACGTGCTGCATATTGTTAGAAATATCAATTTTCTCTCTTATTATCTGCTAACATTTGAACAAAACTGATGGTACAGGAATATCTCTTCGGTACCTATGGGAATTTTAAGTAAGTAGGGCCCAGCTATCCAGCACACATACATGTATTTTAATATACAACAGAACATCAAGAATAATGAAGATTCTCTGTGATCCAGTACTTATCGTTCTACGAGACAACATGGCCATTGAAATGAAACCATGCCTCATCTGCGAAAATTATTAAAAGAGAGTCATTGGTACAGTCAACAATATTTTATAAAATACAGTTATAGAAGTTGATTCGTTTTTCATCACCACTAGATTGTTATCCATGAAATATAAGCCACTCTATAGGATTACAATATTAAATATTTAGCAACTGTGTGGACAAAAGATTTTGAAATGCCAACTTGTTGAGCAGCATGTTAGATACTTCCTTGGCGAGTTTTCCAATAATACGAGCATTTCGTCAACTATTTTGTTCTACCGTAGAGCCTCTCCTTTTTGTTTCTTAATCTTTACTTGTCCTAAATTTATTAACCATACATTAGGTATGATGTTTCCACAACACGATTCGTTTGTTACTGTGTGTCGTATATAAAAATTCTTTGTCAAAACCTGAATTTTTCAGTAGCCACTTCACTGAACTAATTGCTTGACAAGAATAGCAACAATAATTAGAATATTTGAAAGCCATTCATACATTATATAGATGTCTTGAGATGTGCAGTGAACAAACTGTATCTTTACACTTCAAACTGAATACAATATAACACAGCTGATAATCCTATTGTTGCATGAGCCATAGTAGTATTGTACTGGTGGAAACGAATTATCCATGTACCAATATGTAGCCCCGCCATAAAACAAGCACATCGTATCTAAGTATACTGTTTTAATTGCTTTCCTTGCTTCTGCTCTAGAAATTACAAAATTTTATTTAAATAAGTTTACATTATTTTCGTTCTGACATATTAGAAAATGTTTTTAAAATTGACCCGTTTAGCTGATGACCACTTTCACCCTTGCTTATCCTATACGCTATCTATTCAACTTTTCTTGCAGTGGCCATATTGAACATGCCTGCCCTATCCCCTCAGGGGCCTACTTCGGTAGGTACGGGTTTGGCGCACCCGGGGTCCCGAGCCAACAGTCTCCCTCGTGTGGGCTCCTCTTCGTGGTTGTGGGAGACGGTCAACAGGCCCACCCACGTGTAGGCCGTGCGTGGAGACCCGTGGAGAAGGGTTTTAGATTCTTGTCTAGTTTAGGATTTAGTGAAGGAAATTTTTAGTAGGTTTTGATTGATGTTTTTATGTACGTGTATTTTTAATAGGTTTTGTTACACTTGTATAGTTTTTAGAAAGTTTTATATCTGGCCATGACTAGTTTTTTAAAGGGCGCTGATGACCGCCGTAGTTGAAGCGCTCTTATATATATATATATATATATATATATATATATCATCATCATCATCATCATCATGCCTGCCCTATGACAATTTGCCGCGATCGTACAAAGAGGAGAGCAGGAAAAGAGCGTTTTTAATCTCGTAGTTTGCACATCTTGTACCAAAGCTATGTTATTATCTTATCAATAAAAAATTACTCCTCCAATACTAATATATATATATATCAATATATATAAATCAATAATTGCTACATTCATTGTTTTACCCAAGGAAAGTAAACTGAAATTCAGAAACACCTTTCTAGTTTATGAGTGTAGTTTCAAAACTTTGGAGCCAAAGTTGTCTGAATTCATTGCTGTTTATTAAATTAAATTATAAACTAGTGAATAGCTTCTTTAAACAATTGTTGTATTTGAAAGATTTCAGATAGAACCCAATACAGTGAAGGACACACTGATTTTCAGCGTTGATAAGCGTCTCATAATTTATTAGTAGGTAATTTAGACCTGAAGTAATGCTGGTTCGACTGTTCCGTATGGCTAATTCTGCTAAAGCTAGATTTGTCTATTAAGAGAGAATGTTCTCAACATAATATTATTTCAGTTTAAAATACATATTCATCTCCATCTACGGTGTCTCAGATTTGTATGCAAAAGAGCAGCTCAAGCTTTTATAAAGAGGCTTCTGAGGAAAATATAGAACGAGACACTGAAAATTATTGTAGTTAAGTGTGTTCGCAAAAATAATAATGATACAAAAAAGTCAGTAAATGATAATGGTTTGCTGTACGTGACTTAGGAAAGCTTTCCCGTTCAGGCCATTTGTCTCACTCCATCCTTTAACAGAACCTCTTATATTTCTATAGCCTGGAGAGTTATATCTAAGTTATATTTGAATTGCAATGGAGGCGTTATGTATTCTCTTGTACATGGCATTTTCATTTTTCTCTTTTGTTAGTACTTCTTCAGTTAGCAAAGGTACCTATGCATAATTCTTTTCTTATAACTTCATTTCTAATTCGATCTAAATTTAGACAGCCTTTTATTGTTTCGAGATATTACATTTTTAAGGTATATATATTTCTTAAAAGCCTATTCCCCCCAGAGGCGTACTGCGGTAGGTACGGTAATTGGCGATCCCGGGGTCCCGAGCTAAATCTCTCGATTGGGTGCCTCTGAGTGGTGAGAGGGCTAATGCCAAACGCCCAAACAAGGTCCACATCCGTGTTTGTTCCTAACCTCCCTGAACTACGTCTGTCGGATAACCAGCGCGGGTTGGCAGAGTGGGAAGCGCAGGGGTGACTGGGTAACGCGTAAGTCCCAGCTCCTGGCTATCATATAGGACTGTGTTCGTATCCGCTGATAAAGGTCAGTCCCAAGGAGGGGCTATCTCATGATCTGTTGCGCTCCTGAAAGCGATTGGGTCACTCTGTCTATTCATTGGGAGGTGAGACCCTGAGATGAGCAAGGTCCGGGTCGTGACTCAAACCTAAGCCAGGGTGGTGCCCGGGATATGAGCACGCAATCGGAGACGTTTGCAATGATGGAGGACATCGTCGCTATATGGGAACTGATAAAATCAAGAAAAAGTTAAGAAAGGTGGAAAGGAAATAACTGAGTCCTATGGTCCTCGCTATTTGCTTACTTTTAGAACTGTGGAAGATCGAAAATTTACTACCGTGAATCCGTTTATTATTCAGAGGGGTTTAGATAATATTGCTGGTCCAGTAAAATCATGTATTCGATCTCGCATTGGCACGCTCCTGGTCGAAGCAGTTTCTTCGACGCAGGCTGCAAAAATTTTGAAAGCCAATATGCTTGCGAGCTATCCGGTGCGCTTTGAATTACATAGAACTCTGAACTCCTCGCGTGGTGTTGTAAACACCAGCGCATTGGAAGGTATGTCCAATGAGGATATTCATGAAAACTTGGCGGAACAAGGTGTGACAAACATATATCGAGTACACCGCAAAGAACAAGGTGAACTGGTATCCACTCGTACCCTGTTTCTTACCTTTGATCCAGTAGATCTCCTGCAAAGGATTAAGGCAGGATATGAGGCTATTGAATTGAAGCAGTATATATACAATCCATTGAGGTGTTATAAATGCCAGCGCTTTGGCCACACGAGTGATTCATGTAATGGATTTGCTACTTACGTTGACTGTGGGGAAGTCAAGCATGATGATGCATGTACTTCACCTGCAACATGTGTCAACTGCAGAGGTAATCATTCACTAACTCCAGAAAATGCCTGCGTTTTGTGGAGGAAAAGGCGATCCAAGAGATCCGGGTAAGAAAGAAGGTGTCCTTCTTGGAAGTCCGGAAACTCTTGTGAACTCGTCAGCCTTCTGTCCCTAGGACCGTTACTTATAGTGCTGTTGCAGCTATGCCGGTACCTAGAGGTGAAATCGCAACACAAAGTAGCGACATAAACGGGGCAGTAATATCCGAAAGAATAATTACACCCAGATCACAGCCAAAGCAGCAGACACAAGCAAGAACATCAGTGAGCACACCTACCAAGTCCAGTCCTATGAAGAACGTTCCAGCCAGGTCACCGCAGAAAGCATCTACCTCATGCGAACCAGTAATATATAATGCATCGCCCAGAAAGTTCAAGACTTCATATGAAAGAACTGACTTCCTCAGGGAGAATAGGAAGCCTAGTACCAAGGAAAACCAGCGTAAATGTCCACGACCATCTCCTCCGATGTCATCTTCTGAGGAGTTATCCGGAGAGGATTCAGATCGGCGGCTTTCATCTTCGCCGATCGCAGTTTTCGATCGTTTCGAGAGACTCGAATCAAAGTAGGAAAGCGGTCCTCCTTCATTGCGGATGTGGACCTGGAAGATCCTGTCCCCACTGCCAAAACCACAGTGAGGAAAAGGTAGCATAAACCTGCTGAAAATGTTAGCCCAGCTCCTTAGGAAAGGAACAAGTTGATTCGACCACCACTTGGCAGGCAATTTGTTTTGTCAATGCAAGTTTATATTGAAAACGGCTTTTTATGCCTTTTGGTATTTTATTGTTAATTATTGGTTTTGATGGTTTTTTTCTCATTTGGGCTGATTTATTTTATTGTAATTTTGTTTTGACTTTTGTTTTTAATTTTGAGAAATTTATCTCTGTCTATTACCATGATTTAGTTTTTGTAAGGGCGCTAATGACGGAGCAGTTGAGCGCCCTTATATACAAATCATCATCATCATCATCATCATCATCATCATCATCATCATCATCATCATCATCATCATCATCATCATCATCATCATTTAAAGTCTATCTCTCCTAACCAAGTAGTAAAACAAGACAAAAAATAAAGTGTTTGAATGGAATTTGGATGCTCTCATTGATATTTAAGGTAGTTCCGGCGTCATCATCACTAAAGGTCTGTCACGCGCATTTCTCTGCAGTTTGTTATGCCTTCTTGCAGTGTCTCGCAAGAGGTGATGAAGGAAATGTTTGTCTGACAAACATTTTAGCTTCCTTTCTTTACTTTCTTAACTGTCTAAACTGCTTTATCTTCAAACAGAAGAGTGTGATTCAGATATCGAATGTTAAGAAAGATCAGTATTTGGTACCTGTTGTAATCTGATTCTATTTTGCTGATTTAAATTTCTTAACTGTGGAAAGTCCGCCACTGAAATATGTAAAACAAAAGTCAGTTGTCACTACACTAGAACGTATGGAATGAACGATACATTTTACGAAATAAAACTACCTCTTACACTCTTTTTAAGTGCAGACTCGTTTTTTCCAAAATAAGCAAGCAAGCAAGCTGTCTATCATTTTCTCTTTACAGTTTGATACCCTCCCCATTTTTGTTACTGTGTATTTCTCTCGCTTCTTGTTACATTTCGCATGTTAGAATGCAGTCAATCTGTTCTTTCCTCCCTTTATAATCGGTACTCTCTTCCTATGTATTTTCCTTTGAGTTTCTTTACCATTACGGTCCCTCCTTTCTTTTGACTTTGACTATTATGCTAATATTCACTGAAAATGCAGAATTTCCTAAGTTCCATTCTTCTTATATGCCTCTTCGTCCTCTTTGGAGCGTTTTACTTGTGCTACTTTTGCTTTGGTTTATCGGCTCTTGTAAAAACATACGTCATTAAAAAGACAAAAAGGAATTACTTAAAAGTCAAAGAAAAAAGAGGAAAAACTTGATGTTTTACATTCGCACAACTTTCTGTACCCTCTATCACTTATTAGTGCGAATACAAATTACTCTTAAGGAATTCCATTTTTCTAACTACTTCATTTTAATCGAGATACATCTTTCCGGAAATAGCTTCATTACCTCTTTCGTTACAGATACAAAGGAAATAGGGGTAGTCAGACGTTTATTTATTCTATGCTATATGCTGTACGAAAATTCTATACTCTTACCACAATATCGCAGAAAATATTAGAAAATCGACAGTCCCTTAAAACAAATAATGCAAATCATTAATAATGGATATTTTATATCCATAATGGTTGGCTTTTATATAAAAATAGATTGAAATAAATTGTGAAGTATGTTTTCGTTTATTGCTAAACATTTGCCAGATTACGCAGAGTGCTAGATTATAAATACTTTTACAAACCTTGGGTATCGGTTTTTATTTTAAATTTACGTCCTCCAACGTTAAGCCATATCGGACGATGAATGAAGTGGATGAAATGATGTTCAAATGAGTCAAAGGTCTATGGAGCTTAGAGTTTTAGGATGATCTCACCCTAACCGAGATTCGAACTCGGGACCTCTTGAACGTGAGACAGACAAGCTACCATCTACACTATCAAGGCGGGCTCTCGGTTATGGATTCCTTACACCACAAGAAGGAAAATCGCTCATACGAACGTATGTCTCATAATCCTTTGTTTTCTCGTTAGGAACTGTTAAACAGAGCGGTATTCTCGTAACACACAAAAATCACAATTAAAGGCCGGAGGTGGGTGCGCTGTTCATAGGTATACTTCACATGGACTGTACTGTTATCGGTCACGCATGTAAACAACTGCATACACGTATACCCTGTCCATGACAACTGCCTCACTGCCAGAGGAAATGAAACAGTCACTTTATGCTACACCTTGACCTTGCGTCTGCACACATTTCCAATGCAATGCTTCACTAGTTCGCAGAGTACTACATTATGTTGTTTTCGACGTCTGCATATTTGATGACAGTGCTGTACATCTGACGCCATTCATACACTGGGTCCAGCTAACTTGTATTGCAAGCGAGCGCATATCTCTCTGGCCTTTACTCATAATAAATGCCCGAAATGTCATCCTCTTGTTACTAGGCAAGCCTGCACTCGTCGAATCATGGACTGTCGTAATTTTCTAAAACTTCCGGGATGGTTTCACAGATCATGATGAATACCAGTCAATGTATTTCGAACAATGCGACTAAAACGGCCGGAGCCTCATTATGCATAAATAACACTTTTTGTATTATTTGCAGGGGCGTATTTTCATAAAGTAAGTCTGGTACAGTGTTCTGGATAAAGTCCTGTATACATCATCTGTAAGACGTGCGGACAATCACCTACAATTCCAGCCCACACATTATTCCTGAACTGTTGCTGTCTGGATTACGGTATGAGGATTACGGTCTGCCCCTACATGTACGTTATGGAAATTACTAATTCCATCTCTCCCAAACGTCTGTAAACTAGTCTGTAAACAAAACTGACCAGATAAATAATAGATTGGCTGTTTGTGCTACAAACCATTGGCAAAAGTTCTCCCGTGGTGGATAATCGGCAGGCGAAAGGCCTTGGTGTAAGGAACCCATACCCCAAGTTTGTTAACGTATTTTTGATACACTCTGTATATTTTTCTTGCAAATAAAGAGAAACCACAGAAGCTATTCCCAGATAATTCAGAATAATATATACCTTGTCATGTATGTGAGATCTTTTATTCAAAATTATTATAGCCATTTTTTAGAAAATAAAGAATTCTGAAAATGATCCATGTGTTTGACGGACATTGCTTCCATTAAAGGTATCAAACTTATCCAGTATTTCATACTTGATTTATATTATTCACACAGACACTTTCTCTGTGTTAGAGAAAGAGAAACTTTCGTGTTAGAGGAGAGGAGGTGTTATGCAATAGTCTTAGAAATATAGAATACCGAGCTTTCGGCACGGTTTCTGCTGCTATCATGTGGGAGTGCCACGAAGCAGTAAGTAGATACTCCCATAATGCACTGCAGGAAGAGTTGACAGTTTGTTGTCATTTCACTGGCTACAGAATTGAGTGTATTTTGTGATATTCAAAAGTCTTTGCAGGCAATTTTTCAAACATTTTTAAACGATTAGTATGCATGTGACTTGAATATTGATGTTAAGCATAAGGTGCACTCAAAGAATTTTGAGTTTTCATATTGAGGTCGTTCTTTTAGCTAGCAATGGTTTTCTCATTACTTTAAAGGTTCATTGGCCAAGATGCCGGTCGGGTATTATGGAATACCAGGAATTTCTTAATATCCTACGTAAAAGTATAATGTTCCATATAACCATACAAAATATACTCAATAGAAATGAAGTTAAAATTGAGTTTTCAGTATAATACCAATAGCTAAACAATTATTACTTATAGAAATATAAATATAGCGTAATTTAAATCCAAATGAAACAAAACCTATGTTTTCTGTTATTCTAGACTGGATCTATGGGTAAGGTTTATAAAGATTTGTTTATGCAAGTTTTGTCTATTTTAAACCAATCATGTTTCAGGAAATAAAATTAATTACTCAATATTTTAAACCTACTACTCCATAGTAAGAGTCTATTCCATATTAACCTCCATTTCTAACATTTTTCTTAACACATTTTTCTACGTAACAACAGAATGAATAGCAATTTTTACAAGGTGCTTAAACAGCTTGTTCTTCTATCAACTTCATGTTAATTGAGATAAAACTTGTAGAAATGTTTTTATTACAATTTTATTACACGGAGATACAATGAGAATTAGTGAACAGTACATTAAAACTGTGGTCAAATATTTTAAGAACTGTACAATATCTGATGGTTTTTGAAAGTCTGGTCCTTTTGTTTGGCCAGTGAGGGAAAAAAAAGAATAACGACTTTCCATTGGACAAAAGTACTAATTATTTGAACATTTTAAACTAATAATAAAGAGTATTTAAGAAATGGTTAACTCCGCAAAGAAAGAAGAAAGAAAAAGAAAAGCGTGCGCAGAAATAAGATCTAGATGGAAATTAATTGTTATTTCATACTGACCGTGTGTAGGCTGAATTTTTAAAAATACATTGAATTTTTCAGTCTGACTATGTTTCCATTAATTTCCATTAATTGACCTGATAGTGGTTAACTATAAAGCCCGGGCCTTAAAGTACTTACAGCATAGTAAGTCGCCATTAAGGTAGTTGTCTCATGTGTTTATGAGAACTCCTAAGTGGTTTACCGTGAAAATACGAGTCAGTTGGAGAATTTAATGTTATATCGGCACGTTGGCCAGAGTAGCTCAATGGTTAGAGTGGCTGGGCGGAAACCAGAAGATCCGTGGTTCAAATCCCGGCTATGGCATTGACTCTACGTTTCCACAAAAAGGATTTAGATGTTTTACCTAGTAAGATTTTGTCTGTCTCGATACAACCTCTGACAATAAAGTTTGGAGAATAGTCCTGTAACATTCACGTAGATGAACAATGTACGGCAGTTACCTTAATGTCTTTCAAGTAGCCATCTCCGATTTCTACGCACCTCTGAGACCTGCGATACATGTCCTGGAAACATTGAAAGAAGGCCTCCTTTAGTATGGTGTTCAGAAGCGTCGTCACGTTGGTTGGATGTCAGGACTATCGTCAAATCTCAGGGAATAGGAAGAAGTATGGAGAATTGGGATCTGCCGAATATGGTGGATGTTCCATTTGCATCACCCGCTTTTTGGCCAGGAACTGTTTGACGATATTGGCTGTGTGTGGGCGAGCGTTGTCATGAACTAAAAACAGGAACCTTGTGCGTACTGGGGCCTCACGCGAGTACTGCATCTGCTGTTTCGACAAACTCCTGTGACGCCTCTAAACTGCCTGCTTCTGCTCGTCCGTCAAGTGATATGGCACAAGAGGACAACACGTTTTGCTCTTCCCTAACCGGCCGCGCCGTGGCTCAATGTTTAGACCGCTTGACTCTCACCAAGGCGGCCCGGGTTCGTTCCCAGGCGACCGCAAAGTGAGATTTGTGGTGGACAACACGGCGCTGGGGCGGGTTTTCTCCAGGACCTCCGGTTTCCCCCGCCATCTCATTCCACCGGTGCTCCATCTTTATCTCATGTATCATCAGTGTCACCGCCTGCGGTGCCGTATGTAGTAAAAGCGGGCGTTAAACACTACACATTTCATTTCATTTCTTCCCTAACCTCTAGGTAAGGATCTGTCTCACGGATTCTCGGTTAATCTATGGTTCATCCGTATCATGCGCACAGTTAATCGACGTTCGTTCATGATTAATGTCCTCACTTTCTCAATGTTTTCGTCATTGGACTTCATGTCCACTAAATAGACAGTACTTGATCCCCATAATCACATACCAGCATGGTATTTTGTCAAGCTTAAAATACGACTTTAAATTGATCCTTTAGTCGTCCATTGTGCTGTTCATAGTGCAAACCCAACGCACTAAACAAGCACTTTGTCACAAAGTCGTATACGGAACAACACGCTGCTCAAATGAACCACAGCCCGCCTCGGTAGCGTGGTGGTAGCGTGTCTGCCTCACGTTCAAGAGGTCTCGAGTTCGAATCTCGGTCAGGTTTTTTTTCCCGAGGTTTCCCTTATCCTGATGGACGAATGTCGGGTAACTGTAAGGTCCATGGACCCCGGACTCATTTGAGCATCATTTCACCCATTTCATTCATCGTCCGATATGACTTAATGTTGGAGGACGTAAATTGCACAAAAAAAAACACAGTCCGCGCCATGGCTGAATGGTTAGACCGCTCGGCTCTCACCAAGGCGGCCCAGGTGCGGTCCCAGGCGACCGCAAGGTGAGATTTGTGGTGGACAACATGGCACTGAGGCGGGTTTTCTCCGGGATTTTCGGTTTCCCTCACCATGTCATTCCACCGGTGTTCCATCTTCATCTCATGTATCACCAGTGTCACGTCTGCGGTGCCACATGTACTAAAAGCGGGCGTTAAACAGTATACATTTCATTTCATTTCAACCGAACCAAGGTGGGGGCAGGATGTCAACGTCGGCCGTTACGCAGGTGTAGGTACCACTGTGTGGCGCCGGTGTTGCCCGTTCGACTGTTCCGACCTCATTCACAGAACTTTATCGTCATAAGTTGTAGTTTATCCACCTGAAATGACCTTCTGGATGAATATTTTTACAGATTTTCCAGTTTCCCAAAAATCTCTCTAAGGACCGTTTAACATACTTTGTTTAATACATTTTCCTTACAAATTAAATCATATTCTTGAGTTTCCTTGAAGTAGCCTCTGAAGTACTCTTTATCTCGAGTACGTCTACCTAAATGTTTACCTAAATTTGCTTCCCACATTTGAAAATATCTGTACCCCCAAAAATGTAATGAGCTCAGAATTCACGCCAATTTTACAAGGCATGTAAATTGGTAATAAATTATAATTAGCAATTTGGGGAATAATTTTACGTGGAATCAATAGCTTTTGACTGAGAAATGACCAGCAACAATTTCATCCATGTAGCTTAATTGGTTGCAGAGAAAAGTGTACATCTAGTATGAAAAATAAAACTTATAGTAAACTGCAATTAAGGACAAATGTATACATAACAGCAGTGACTCATCAAGTTAAAACATCCAAATTAAAACACCTTACCAAATAAACACACAACACACGCACACACATATATGTTTATATATACTGAAAGTTCAGAGTTTCTAGTATTTTAAGCACGAAAACTAAAAATCGATTTTTTTTTATTCAAACAACTATTGAGTCTTCTTAAATACATTTTATTCATTTTTTAAGGAAATAAAATATTTAAAAAATATTTAATTTTGGATGGAGGAATTTTCTTGAAAGTCTTTGTATGGTATCTTTGGAAGATAGTGAACTAACAAGGGAACTATCACTATACTCGCCTGAAAATTTGATGTTATAATGCCTGCTGTATATAAATTATGTGCTCCAAAAATCTGCTGCGGAGTAGAACCGCAACGCCCAAAACCGAAGCCTGGAATGTTCCCCATGTGACCACTTGCTAGTAGCTGTTGGACATCCCTCGTCACCTCTATGGTGAGTGTGGGGGACGGCGCTCCTTACATATGCTATGTGTAATATTGTGGGAAGAAAGTTAAATTAACTCCTACAAATATAGTGAAAAATAGACCTTTTAGTTTTTATTACCAATTAATAATTTAAATTATTCATGAAGTTTATTAATAATTAAGTTTTGTAGAATTGTACTTCGAAACGGAATTAAACCCCACTGCCCATACAATGCCTATATGTTCCTAAATATTCTGGAGTCAATTTCGGGTATTTCCAGCTATACTCCACACCTGATGTTTGGCACACAGATCCTCGAAGAGCAGAGATAATGCCATCAAACTCAAGAGCGTACTGGTGTGAACATAATGATAGTTTCCTTGTATCAAATTAGTTAATTATCTGAATTTTCGTTTTTGAGGCACGGATACACAGACACATAGGACCTTTTTCTTAAAATGTCTAGTTATCCAGAGGGCCTTAAAACATATTTCCCTAAACTCTTGGAATCGAATTTTTGGTGCAACACAGAACCTTCTTTACCTACTGATAGAGAAATATGAAGAGAATCACTCCTTCTCAAACGTCCCCAGATAATGACCGAGCAGGATGGTTCAGGCGGTTTCGTCTGTGGCCCGCATTCGGGAGATTCGATTCCCGTGGCGGGCCTACCTGATCCATGGTGTTTTCCGGGGGTTTTCTCGGGTCGCCAGGGTAGGTTAATTATATCCCCCAAATTCCCTGTTCTTCCTCATCTTCATTATTATTTCACATCACTCTTATCTGGTGGTCTCTTTCAGGACAGAACTGTCGGGGGTTGTCTCGACGTTGCATGGCGGGATGATATGCTCCTGCTAAACACTTTCTCATTCAATGATATGGTCTCCGGTCTTCGGGCTGACCTGGTGGCTCATTTCAGAACCACAGTAGGCGGGATGCCAGTTTTCTGACCTGCCGGGGAGTTTCTGACTGGTCAGTTGTGAGGACCCTGCCTTTTGCATTGTCGTGGCTTTTTGGGACGGTCGCCCTGGTCCCCTGTCACCTTATCCTTCCTCTCGGGGGTACCTCACTTGGAGGTATAGGTACAATAGACCAAGTTTGATCTTCGTGCCGAATCCTCTCCGTAACATAGTCCAGTTCAGTAACAGATAATACGATCTTCAACAAAGAAAGCTTGAAACATATTGATCGTAATATTTCGTAAACTATAAAAATGTTACAATGTGTTAAATAACTCTGCATTTCTCGAGTAGTAGATCTTTTGCAGTTTAGTATTTATGCTGCGTATGTAATCCTTCACGAAACAGCCAATTTCGCGGCGTGCGGCCCGTCGGTAACGCTGGCTGTTCTGTTGGCGGTGGGAATGACAGGAGGTTAGTAGGTACATATAATATGGTTTGTCTGTAAGCCATTTCTGACATGCATAACATAAATATAAAAAAGAAAAGCAAATAAAATAATTTACTTGCATATATTGAGCAAATGACTTAATTATATATAACCAAAACATTTACACTGGACTGGCTTACAAGTGGAGGAAATTCCACACGAATCTACACACAGGTTAGACCCCTGGGATGAAGGGGTGAAGTGGGTTCGTTCTACGGATGTGCTGAAAGCCTGGCCAAGGGCACGATCTAACGTGGAGATCCCCATGTGCTGGAGATTCATCTTGGCGGCAGGGTTCGACACCGGCCAGCCGCACCAGAGCACGATATCGCGACGCCACTCTTATGCCGAGAATAACAGAACAAAATCTCCACGCGATGGTACTGCACGGTCCATGCCTAGCCGGGAAAAAAAACCCGGATTGAAATAAATTTAAATGAAATGGAGGATGGGACGGAAAGTCTAGTAAAGAAAACTAACCAATATAGCATTCACCTAGTGACCAAGGAAAACTTCGAAGAATCCTTTGGCATCCACCAGGGAGCGAACCTGGGCCTGCAGGACGCGAGTTGCATTTTTCGCATTACCGTACTCGGTAATAAAATTATTGGGAACCTTTTAAGACTGCAAATGAGACTGGTTATAGTAAATGGAATCTTGAAAATGGTCAACATTGTTTCATGCTAGTCTGTTATAAGCAGTCTGTTGAAGTAACATCACGATGTGCGAGAAGTTACTAACCTCGAAATTTAATTTCTCATTTGTTAATTTGTAAGAAATAATTTAAATAGCAATGCTAGAAGCGATTTTAAGTTTAAGATATAAGGAAGTTTGTATACGTTTCTCGATATTTGGGTCTCTAGTAACTCCCTACTTAATAGGTCATGACTAGAGGTATAAAAACGTCAAAATATAATTTTTTTGAAGAATATAAAAATATTAAAAATTACAAAATATTATGAAGCATATATTTTAATTCTAAAACATGTTTAACCTGATTTGTTGAGAGTAGGTTGACCTCATTATCTGAAAAGGTAAACTTTCTAGATATTTGACAATATTTTAGAATAATAAAATATCAGAGAAATAATGCAAATTACATAGAATTTAGAGATCTTAATCATTGTGTTGTAAGGTTGCAAGAAATGTGATTTTTCTTTTGCAATGAATGTCACGAGTAACTGAATATCACCAAAAACTCTTAATAGTATTTGCTTGGTTAACATTGTTATTTTGTTGAATATATTGCTGTGTAGAATTGAATAGCATTATATTTTGAATGTAGAAGATCTGACCCCAACTACTGAAGAATTTTTATACCTATCTAATCAGAGCCAGAAATCTATTACATCAGACTCGTTTTTTTTCTCTTTAGAATACTATTAGACATATTCAAAAAACAATAATATGATTGTTTAATTTCAGTAGCAGAGCTTTGATTGAAATTGTGTGCAACTTTGTAATGAATAAAGAGGGAAAATAATGAGTGAAAAAGTATCCGTAAAACTGATCAAAAGTTAGATTTATGCAACGCACTTAGAAAGAGTCATTTGCGTGTCAATATAGCCCAAGAATGTTGGATTATTTAAAGTAGGTACCATATAGGAGGCAACCCACAGCCCAGAGCTGTCCTAATTCAGTTTTCCTTCTTATAAAAACGAAGGACTAGACAGATGTTTCTCACTTAATCAACATGTAAAATAAGAATTAATATAAATGTTCTAAAATCTCATACTTCTCTTTATGAAATAAAAATGTTCTAAAATCATATTCCTCTCTTTATGGATAAATCTTGCACCATGAATGCATTGCAAACACTTTTGTGAAATCAAAACATTAGAACATATTCTGCTTAATTCAGAAAGCATTTGGAAATATTATCTGAACAGACCTTATACAGTCCCTTCAAATGGCAATTGTATTATCTACAAACTGAACAAGATGATCAATTGTGCCCTCATAGAAAATTGTACCAATTCATGGATTAAGAAGCAATAGGTTGTGGCGGTTAAATAAAGAAAGGGCAATATAAGATTATTTAACCTTCAGTGAGTTCATGCTCCTTGACAACAATGAAGAATTGATAGACTATGGGTTGCATTATCTCTGGAAAATCAGGTGAACTTTCAAGCGCGGAGAACTGTAC
This sequence comes from Mantis religiosa, assembly GCA_030765055.1. Taxonomy (NCBI): domain Eukaryota; kingdom Metazoa; phylum Arthropoda; class Insecta; order Mantodea; family Mantidae; genus Mantis; species Mantis religiosa. The sequence goes on along the minus strand of CM060953.1, from coordinate 120,901,805 downwards.
TAGCTGTAACATTTCAAAACAATATCTTCCAGAAGTTTTATGTTCTAATTATTTTGCAACAGAATAAAGCTGAGGTTTTCATTTATTTCCTTTTTTTAAACCCATACTTATTACGTTGCTGTCTTCGATAGTACCTCTTAGATACATTCTACAGAAGCTCTGTATCGAAACGTGGCTGAGAAGTTCAGGTGTTAGAGCGGCGCTGGTGTTTTGTTTCTTGATCGCACTTTGTGTGACGTGTACAAAGAGGATTGTAATTTAATTTAGCGGAGCGAGAGCGCCACTTCTGTTCTGCCAAGTATAATAATAATTAACTTCCTGGGAGGAGTCAGCCATCACGTCAAGGAAGTCTTCCCTCTCGATTTCTCTCGTACTTGAGGAGCAATTTGGCCCCCGAGAGTCGGTACTTAAGTACCGGCAGTCTTTTCTTTCCCACCCTCGACTGACCAGGCCAAGTGTGTCTGCTTCCTAGGTTAAAAGAAGGTGAATTATAATAGTAGGCTTGGGTTCATATATGTCATTATATATTTCCCCGCTAGTCCAGAAAATTATAATTACACATCTAGTCTCAATCTCCAACTATACAATCATAAGCACTATTATTATTATTATTATTATTATTATTATTATTATTATTATTATTATTATTATTATTATTATTATTATTATTATTATTATTATTATTATTATTATTATTATTATTATTATTATTATTATTATTATTATTATTATTATTATTATTATTATTATTATTATTATTATTATTATTATTATTATTATTATTATTATTATTATTATTATTATTATTATTATTATTATTATTATTATTATTATTATTATTATTGTTATTGTTATTGTTATTGTTATTATTATTATTATTATTATTATTATTATTATTATTATTATTATTATTATTATTATTATTATTATTATTATTATTATTATTATTATTATTATTATTATTATTATTATTATTATTATTATTATTATTATTATTATTATTATTATTATTATTATTATTATTATTATTATTATTATTATTATTATTATTATTATTATTATTATTATTATTATTATTATTATTATTATTATTATTATTATTATTATTATTATTATTATTATTATTATTATTATTATTATTATTATTATTATTATTATTATTACATCAGGCTCTAGAGATTATAACCTGAATAAGTTCCTCTCCAAGATAGGAGTCGTGTGGGATGCTGATGGCTGCGCAGTGGACGAGCGGTTACACAGCTTGACTCTCATCAAGGCAGTCCGGGTTCGATCACAGGCGACCGCGGAATTTGTGATGTTCAACATGGCGCAGGGGCGTTTTCTTCGGGATATCCGGTTTCCCCGCCATAATTCCACCAATTGCTCCATTATCATCTTTTCTTTCATTCATTCATTTTGCTCGCATTTTGCCATATACTTCTGTCGCTCTCGTACCAGACAACGAGCAGACGACCCATCCTTGGTACTCTATCTGATCCAAAGTCTCTGCTCCTCAACAGGCATGTCCCCAAGCGCTCATTTGTGAGTCCTGGAGATATAAGTCCTAAATATGAGAAGGTTAAACAGTTGAAGAAGAAGCAGTGGGATGCTCGTAACATACCCATATAAAGACAAATGATTTATGCCGCCCACCCAGTAGAACGACTGAAAAATCGAGGCTGGAATAGGTAAAATGAAGGTTGATGATAATGACTATTATATTAGCACATTCACCACCTTTGAACATTTTAGATGCGCATTTGAGGGATTTCTGGATTTTGTCTAAATTCAAAATTAAGTTAGAGAATTCTCAAGGAGCCAAAACTGTGGGTCTTCAACGCACTACTGAAGGTGAATGTCGCAGCTGCATGCTAAGTTGAACCACGGCCACCGCCCTAGAAGCCACTGGGGAATTATGTTATTTCACGTACAAGTTAAAGTGTTTTGTCGGTGTTTGTGGTCCTACATATTTCCCTTCATTTTGTTCCTTTGCGTAATTAATTCTTGCTATGTTAAGGTATTGTTATAATAATGGCCAAAGGAAGATAAGGGTGTTTCAGAATTCGACCGCAAACTTTAAGGGTTTATAAAGGGGTAGTTTGGGAAAAATTCGAGGTAGGACACTTATGGTTCCAGAAGGCATAATTTTGTTGAATAAATTTGAGCCAGTGCGCCTGATACATCAGTGATATAATAAATCATTTTGTGGAGTGCTAATAAGGGTACGTGTATGGCTCAATAGTAACGTACGTAGTTCTCTAGCCAAAGGCACCAGATTCAAAGTTCAAGCCTCGCTTTATTCTTATAATTTCTTTTTATCTTTTTTATTTTCTTCTTGAAATTGTTTATTGTGAAGAATAAATAATGGTAAATTTCTTCTCACATTCCCATTTGAGCTATGATTTTCTGAAATACTTTCATTTTGGGAAGCACTAGTGGATCATGAAATAGCACATTTTTATGTTTGGAAAAGGTTAAATATAATTATGAAGGCTCTCACGGATACCTTAGTGTGCAGCATACTTAACTGTAGAGAAACTGTGCTGGTTTCTATTACCTCTGTAATAGCTTAATTTTTTTGTGTGTTAAGTACAGCAGAAACCTAAAATAAGGTGGTTGTTGCGGGACATCTTTTACCCCCGCGTTATAACTTTACCACGGTAATATAGACGTGCAAACACTAGAAGGGATAAACACCAGTCCCGCGCAGTTGGAGGAGGGAAATATGTATGCATTAACAAATTACAGTACAGCATTAATCTCTCATATATTAGGTAAATATATTACAGTACTTTTAAAATTGTTCACCAGTTATGGTGTAAGATACGTATATTCCAGGCCGTAAACTATCTTGATTTATATTCCACGGTGCATATTTTAAACCAATCTAATTTTTCTTTGTTTTAAAAAATCAGTAAGTTTTGTTTGACACGGTAATGCGCTACGTTTTCTCCATATATTGTGGCAAGATGGAGGAGATGAATGCTCTTCGATTCATCTTGCCTGTCCAGCCATAGAATCACGTTGCTTAAATGTGTTATTACTTCACTAACATTTAGAATATATTCTTCCGCTTCTACCCAATTTTCACCACTATCATCTTCACCATCATCTTGTTCTTCATTGCCATTCTTGTTGTGGGAGCATTAAGCGAATTTTTACGTCAGCTTCATAAGCTACTCAGATAATATACTCGTTAGAAATGCAGAACAATCCTTGCAGAAAAATGTCCACATAATTTTCCTGGCTGAATTAGTAATAATGTAATCTTACACCATATGAAACAGTTATTTTAGCTTTAATTATATTTAAAGTTATTTGTGATTGCAGTGGATAGGGAATGAGGTTAATATAACAATTGAAAGAGTGAAAATGATCAGATGTATAGGAGAAAAGGAAACTGAATATTAATCATGATTTTAATAACAGTAATATTATTGTAAATTGTAATAAAATATTATTTAAGTGTTAAATAGTGTGAAAAATTGATTTAAAAGAAAATTATTAAAAATATTAAATATTTACACGAACATTATTATAATTGAATGTGACGTGGACTAATAGATAGATGTCGAGTTGCCATGGCAACGGCAGGACCAATAACTTGAAATTGGCCGAAGCTAGCGCTCTTCTTCTGTGTGTGTTAGTACATAAGTCTGCAGAAAGGAGGCGGTGGAGAAAACATTGTATAAGTAAAACAATGATTTTAAAAATACGTAAAATCGACGTTCTCAAAAATATTGTTCAGTGTTTCAAATGGGCTAATTAAATTAAAATATAATTTTGGAAAAGAAAGTTACAAAAATAATTTAATATTCTTACAAGTCCACCGTAGCTTCTCATCCGCGACCACACCCTAAAAATAGATCTTCATGCTAAAACGAGAGCAGCTGAAGTAAGTCCCAGAATCCAACTTCGAGATAATCAACGTGATGCATCAATGCATCACATCACGATCATCTCTGCATCCCTACAGATGAAAACAATTTCGTTTCACATATCAATGCTGTTCGTATTGATGTAATCATAATTGCAGATATTGTAAATGAAAATATATAAGTTATTCAGTGCCATATTCTACATTATACTGTAGAACCTCTGTCTGCGGAATATTTTTATCTCAACTTTCCGAATAAAAAAAAATAACTAAAATATATTTTTTAACGTGGATCTTGGGATTAGGATTACTAAGGAGGAGATTCAGCACCGAAACCTGTGGTTTATGTTCCTAAGCCCCAAGTAGGACATCCCCGGAAGGAAGGATGAGGCGAGAGGAGACAGGGCAGTTGACCCAAGGAGTCAGGATAGCACGGAGACACCCGTCGACACTTCTACTTCACCTGAAAGAGACCACCATAAGTGAGACGATGAGAAATGAAAATGGAGATGAAATGGAGGCAGAGGACATTCGGGGAATGTAATTAACCTATCCAGCATTTGTTTGACGACCCGGGAACCCCCCCCCCCGAAAAAATACCCAATGGGTCAGGGAGGTCGCCCACGGAATCGAACCCGGGCCTGGTCAAAGGGAACATACTTTGTACCCGCGTTAAATCCGAATTCGCGGTATTTGTCCCCGCGTTATTTCTGGATTCTACTGTATAATCATGCAAATAAAACGAATGTATGCTGAACAGGAATGTACAACATAAGATACTGTAATGTTTTAAAACTACTTATGATATGTATCAAGAATGATTTAAGTACGTGGCCATTGTTGCAGTGTTTAAAAACATGCGATATATCATTCCCTAATTACTTCTTATATCCAGGTAAGGGAATATTTATTGTTGCTTCTTTTGTACAACTGTTTTATCATTAATTAATCTCTACATTTAATTATATAGCTACAGTAACCTTAACAAAGTGAGAGACGACTAAGCACTGCTACTGCATTGTGCAAACAAAAATGCGAACAAATACGCGAATGTCTGAGCAATACGTGTAAAGCCATTTGCAGAGAGGATTTTAATATACGAAACTTAAATGTTTTTTTGTTTGGATTATTCAGACATTAAAATTACTATTGTTATTCCCATATAAGTTGTTATGATAATGAGTAAGTTGTAATATTTAAAGGGAGTTTGCCCAAAGCAGATTTTTAATGTACCCTGTAACTAGGAGCGTAGCTGGAAGGATAAGGGAGATAGATGGTACAGCTAAGTGGTAGAGCAAGGTAGGAGCTAGAGTAGAGATAAATAGAGACAACATAGTGTTCGATAATATGCCAATTTACTATAAACTAGTTATTAAGTCTAAGTATAATGCACTCCCTAAGCCTTGTGGAGATTAGGAGTGAAATGGTGTTAACAGTTATTACATTAAAGACCCATACGGACTTACCTTGAGGCTGTGTAGACGTGTATGGTTAGAGGATGCGTGTATAATAGTCGTCACTGGTGGGTGGCATGACGAGCCTGACCAAACTGAAGTGACCTACTAGAATGACTCAGACGAGAGTGGCCCACGACTGCCAAAATACGCAGTATTTAAATTCTGTTACTTTCAATATGGCGGCATGTTGCCATTTCGGCATTCTCACGCCAAAGAAGCTACGTTTCCCAAACTAAGCTAAGCAAGATCAGGTTCTTCAAAACATCTGAACTGCAATTCGGGTCTATGTGACTCAGATTACTTTAGTGAGCAAAGTTCCATCCGGCCGCTTGTACGTGGTTGACAAGAGTGAACAGGAAGCTGATGTCATAATCTAAGGTCATGAGAAATTTGGCAAAATGCTGTTCTCATAGGCCAGCAGAATTAAGGATTTTAGAATATGCGAACGAGTAATGTCACAGGAAGTGAGCATTGAATAATAAGATTCCATAATTTGATATATTCCTATGTATTCATCAACAATACACGTGACAATATTTAAAAAACAAAAACGTAAAACTGGGCTAGAACTGAAAATCTTGTGCTCTGGCTTGAGAACTGAACTTACAGTGAGCCACATACGTACAAGTTTTCACAGTGCAGCAAATGCTTACGTATGTCAGTGCCACACTGGCTCAAATTTATTGCATAAAATTGTATGCTCTGTGACCGTTTGTGTCCTATCTAAAATGGTTTCCCCAACAGCCTTCTATAACTCCTTAAAATATTTCGGTCCAATTCTAAAACACTCTGATTAGTTAACCTGTCTCCTATTGATTTTAGTATAATTTGATTTTATTTCAGACTGAAATTGGTTTTGTGTACAGTCTTAATTACTTCCTCTTATATACTTAAATTTATACTGATTAGCAGTTCAGCATTAAGGTGTTCATGATAACTTTTCTGACAGAAACGTTAACTACCTATAGAAAGAGTAAATCCTATGCAGGTATTTGTAAAAAAAAATTACTCATGATGTATCTGCAAGACAGTTATAAAGAGGACATGAAAGAAAAACAGATGGCGTGAACAAACCTAAGAGTCTTGACCCCCTTTTAATTTACTAATTTTCAGTATTGCCAATGATTTAAACAAGAAATTTGCAATGTTTGCTTGATTTATAGATGATTTGTCATGAGATATATCTAGTGTTGTTGGAAAGGTTTTTCTGGAGTCAGTTCAGTTCTGACATCATATATCGAGTTTGATAAAATCGCTTTTTAGCACTTTAGTATGTGAAATAAAAATGAATTAAGTGCATTTTATTTACAAAATAAAATATTTTACAGAAAAGAAAAAAAACTTATGCTTTGTATAAAGCTTAAGGAAGAATAGACAGCGGAGGAGAGCACCTCGCGCACTGCTACCTATATCCAGATTTATCGTATACCTCCCAGAAGGAAGTAGAACCCACTGCCCAATCACTAACACTCTGGGTGCAGTGTCAAATGTCGCTTCCACGGCAGGGCAGCTAGTGCACAACGTCGCCTAATGACGAGAATGGCATTTGCAATGCGCACGCCTCTGTACCATCTATCCGGTAGCATTATACACCATGAACCTGAAAGCACGCCTAAAGGATGATAACGAAGTGAAATGGAGGAAGTAATGGAAACTAAATTGCAGTATGAAAGTAATACAACATTCACCTAAATGAGAAGAGAAAACCTCGAAAAACGCAAGTTACAATGGACAGTCAACGGGAACTGAGACCCTGGTTGCGAATCACACACTTTTCAACTTTGCTCGGTTCTATCCTACGAAAGGAAATGTTTTTCTTTATGAATTACAATGATCAAAAATAATTAAAATAGTATGCATTTATAGGTCAACATAGAGAGAGAGAGAGAGAGAGAGAGAGAGAGAGAGAGAGAGAGAGAGAGAGAGAGAGAGAGAGAGAGAGAGAGAGAGAGAGAGAGAGAGAGAGAGAGAGAAATGGCAATCTAACGAATAACATGTCCAGAGCAGAAAATATTCTTCATTTGGCTTGGAGGTTATAGGCACACATATTTAAGCATTGTCCAAGCTCAAAGAATTTCCATTTTGCTTTTGAGATGCATTCAGCAAGAATGCTCCTCCAGAAGTTAAAATCAGCTATTGTTTTCTAATGCAGTAACCAATTATTTTTAACCTTTTAGAAAACATATTAAATACAGAAATTAAAAGATACTCGTAACTTCAGATTGAATCCTTTAAAAGTATTTTAAATTAGAGTTTTACTATCTGCTATCAGCGACGAACATCACAACTCGAACTATTTTTTCTCGTTAATCAATGTTTCGTTATAAACATCCATAACACACATAAACATAAAAAGAAAGTAGAGGTATTCTTCTTGCAGGTTTTTAAAATTTATTTTATGTCACTTTGTCAGCTCGGTCAATTTTACATTACTGTGCTCTTTTTCGTAATTTGATATATTTTATTTCCTCCACCTGCAGGATATCTGAAATTTAACGGCAATTTTCTGTCAAGGTTGCCTAAAGATTATTTTGTTGCCTAAAAATTAGATTGTTATGGAACTGCTGAACTCATACTTCTATATTAATAAGCATAACTTATAGTACATTCTATGCGATAGTATGGTACATCTATCTGAACACAAGTTTCATGGTGAAGCACTATATCATGGCGGGAATCTTTGACACATCCCCCCTCTCCTGGATAGGCCTGGTTTCGTCGACTTCTGAAGTATGGTTGGTTGAACAGATGGAGGTTCATATTTCGAACTCTCCAGAAGTCTTATCGGGACGCAGGTTTCCCTGTTCCCTGATTTGCTGCAAAAACTCAAGGAAGTGTCTCTTCGGGTAGAACTGCGTGCTCGATTCACATGTGTTCTACTGTTTCTTTACGGTGTTTGTGCGGCAGGCAGTTCAATTCAAACTTCAACGAAAGAGAAGGAAACCCAGTTCTCTTCTGCAATTTGTAGTGTTTTGCACAGAAAAAAATAGTAACTATATAAAAGGCAAATTATGTCGTAATTTTGCATTCTTAAGTAAATACCAACACATAGAAAACATCTTAAAGCTGATTTACGGCACGGTCCGTTTCAAACAACCGTTTCAAAGGCAGCGGGTTCTTTTTGAAGCATTTGTCGCCTGATCATACCACAGGCAGTAGACGTTGGTACAACATTGAATAAAAATTATTAAAAAGAACTTTTGGGAAAGAAATCTTCAAGCCCAAAACTGCATTTGCCAGTTAAGTGGACTGAAGAAAACCTGCGAGAAGGTCGATATGCCCCCGTTCACATGAACGTGCCTTGACAACCTCAGCTACGGTACAGGTAAAAGCGACTGGTAGGCTGTTTCAGTGTACCAATAATACGAAGTAAAGCGTTAGTTTTATTCGTTCTGTCCCCATTTATGTTAGATGGTCTTAAACATTTAAAATGAATTAGAAACGAAATTCTATAACTGTAATTTAGAACATTAAAAACTAAAATACTGGAAAAAAGTTCCCAATATGGAAGCCGGAAAATACAGACAAAAGAGCGGTGAAATATGGGAGAACCTGAGAGACTATCAGCTTTAGTGGAATAATGTAACATCTACTTTCTCTCCCAAGTGAGGGGCAGAGGAAGTAATTAGATTTGTTCTTGGCTCTCAGCAAATGACTACATGTTAATAACGCACAGAGTCCAGTAAGTAATTGAAAACTAAATAGTTCATATCACATAGATGCATCCTATAAAGCCTACCTGTGAGTATTAGGGCAAAGCACTTCTGGGTTTCAAACCCTGCACTCTAGGGAATTGTGTTGTTGTAGATTGGTTGCCCTGCGTTGCTTGATGCACCAAGTAAGAGAATTAACGAGCTCACATCACATATACCATCGTTATAATGGATACCTAATGCTGTGACACCAGCACACGTGTTTACCTATCCAAGCAATGAACATATCTGTGCAAAACAGCATGTTCACAGGCTGACATGGTATTTAACTTTATGTGACGCGAACTCCTGCTCATTACTTCACTGTACAGTGATTCTCCACACGCTGTCAGGCCGCATTGCGTAATTGTCGTTGTCAAACACACACCGTTATAAAACAACTGACACACAACACTAGTGTAACTTTCCGTTACTGTGAAAACTAGATTTATATGCCATAGATAAAAACTTGCCTATGAGTTATTATAAAGGTAAGGCTAATTGCAATTATTAATTAACATATAACTATTTCTTGTATTGCTTACCTATAGTAAGTACAGTATTTCCTTCCACTAAAAGTTTAATACCAAGAACTCACTGTTAATATATGTTTTGAGACTCCGTGAATTAAAACAGAAACACTTGAAAATCGATCATATATGTATACGAATGTGTGTATGTGTGTGCGTGCGTCGAAAGCATATGACACAAGGTTTTCAGGAAAATACCTACATTCCAAAGCATCCCTAACACGAAAAAATGTTCATTTTTTATTTTCTCTAAAACGGCTCTACAATTTTGATTAAAATGCCATATTTTATAAAACATTTTCGTGAGGAATTAAAATGTGCATATTGTAATAGCCTGCGAAACGCACTTCATTTTGAATAAACTTTCATGTCGTTATTGCAAGAAATTTTAAGATCTAGCTACACAAAATACGTAGGTATATGTTGTTATATAACACCGTTTTTGTGATGGTGTAAAATATATTCCATGTTATTGGTTTGAATTTTTAAATAATCAGCACTTTTGAACTAGTGAGTCTCTGCCCCCATTTTTTTTCTTTTCTTGTGGTCATGTGAAGATCATGAAATTTCAAAGCCTTCACATACAGACACGCTCTATAAAATTCTTACTATTGTATGCTACTAGATATTTGTGAAGGATTATCTGGATTAGCAAGAAGTGGGGAGAATAATAAAAGTTTGTAAGAAAAACTTGCAGACGAGGAAATAGAGAAAATAACATGAATGCAAAACACCAAACTTCTTAAACTGGTGTTCAACGACACTTCAGGTGGTGATCTGATAATAGATGAAACTAAACAAAAATTAATAAGGGAAATTTGGATACAAACAGTTTTAGGCCTGTGCTTAAAGCACCTCCTTGGCATTAATCACCTTACTGAAGAAAACCAGGGAGAAAGGGCCTGGTGGAATTCGAATAGCCGCCCTTTATCACGCATTATATTTTGACTCAAACACCAAACATTTGCCTTTGTCTACTACCACTGTAGATATTTAGTAGGCAGCGCATAATTTCATAAAGCAACAATAGGTTAATAAAATAGGATAATTTAACGGAAGCACTAATCCCGGTTATTAACATACACTGTGCTCATTTTTCTGTAATTTTACCGTGCAAAATTTAACGTCATCATTAGCATCGCTGATGGAGCGAGTGTATATGAGATTCCCCTAGCGAATTGCGATCGTATTAGATGTGCTGACAGCAGCTTTGAGGCCTCGCTCTACCAGTAGGTAAATGTTCTATTTGAGAGGTAAATCTGCCCGCGTAATATAAAGGTGCGTAATTTCGCCTAGTGCGTAAATACAATAACTATTTAAAAAAACTATATACCGCAATGCACTGCACTGCAAAGCTAATTATGCAGCCATAAAAGTACCTATACCATAAAGAATATACTAAATGATAAGTCAATGAACACTTGTTTCACAATGGACATCTGTTTTTCTGTTATAGTATATATTGTAAACCTGTCGCATAGAATATAAATATTTCAGTTTGATCTCAGTTCTTTTCTATCACCCACAGTTTCCTCACAATGTAACTTCATTACAAACCAGAAAATTAGCAGAACATGGTCTAAGAATGAAAAATAAATTAGTATTGCAATATGTACAAAGCTTTCATCCAAGTGTCCATTTCAATGTGTCCATTTTCTTATATTTCCATACTCTATTCCCCTTAAAAACTGTATTGCGAGAAGGTATGCTTGAGGCCCTTGTGTCATAACATTTATTGCTCATAAATTGGAAGCAGTCACTTTATGGCGTCCAGTGTCTCTCTTTTTGCTAGTAACTGATCGTGTATCTTGGAAATGTTTGATACACCTATTGGATTTAACAGACACAAGGATACCAACATTAATAGACGATTTAATTAAGCATGAGAATGTCGAACAATTTATATCGTATACTGATAAAACGTAAGAAGTTTATGTTGCAAACAAAAAGTGTGTCAATTTGACGGTACCTGGACACTTTTGACAAATTACGCTCCGAGGGACTTGTCTCAATGCTGGATAGCGTTGCCTAAACTCCTCTATGCAGCGATTTAAATTATATTTATATGTCGCACCAATTTTAATGTCGGTACGAAAGTAGCATTCAACCATGAAGACGCGTGCTCTGTGTTCATTTCCAGGGGAAGTGGGTTGTATAAGTTACGTGCGCAACCACACCTAGAGCTCTGTAGGTTGCGTACTGTTCCGCAAAAATTACCGCTTCTTCTCCGTAGAGGGCACTATGAATTCAAGATAGACTCACCTGTCAACTATGACGTCATTCTTGCTAAATCGGAGGGCGGGAAATAACGAAAAAAAATTAACACCCTGTATATAGGGTACTATAATTTTCTACTAAAAGCTTTCGCTCAGACAACAAAGTGAAAGCAGAAAAGAAAGAAAGAGAGAGAGAGAGAGCGAGAGAGAGAGAGAGAAAGAGAGATAAAGTGCTTGACTTCCTCCATATTTCTGGCAGTCGGTAAACAATTTACTTAAAAAATCTTGATTTGCTTCTCTATCAAAACACTTACCATAATCTTTGCCAAATGACTTCAGATTTCTGTGAAAATGGTTCTGCTCTAGCTTTTCAGCTTTTTTCAACCGTTATAAAGCAATACCTACAGCTTCAGCGACACAATTCTCTCCAGTTTACAAACAGGATACTAATCACTCTTGGCTCTGTGAACAATTACTCGGGTTTCTCTCTATTTCTCTGAAAACATGGTGTCACTTTTCGGCCGCTGAGAAAATTAAATTAAAATTGATTCTCTAGTTTTATAATTCATCATCATCAATATATAATGCTAGAATTGCAAATTTCTGTGTGCAATTGACGTACATATATTCTCTTTTATGTCGCTCGTGAATATTTCGCACGACAGCGCATACGCTAATTTTCATAAGTGCCATACCTCATCTAAGGGATTAGACACTTTTTGCATAAATAACAATTAACAAATTTCAGAATTGAAAACTGTTGGTTGTCATGATCCTAACCAATAAATTTAGCGTGATGTATAATTCGGGGCAGAGACTCTAGCACCAAAGTTCGTATTCAAAATGAATGTCACTTATTAATATCAGCATAAAGCTACTTTTACACAGAGAAACATATTCGAGATTTACGTTAAGTTTCTGAACCAGCTCATTTGTAAGAAGTACTACAATTGTAAGCACAACTTGAAATTTCAGAAGAGTTCCACGCATTTTGTGTTTTGTGATTTTATATTTAGAACAACACTCTTAGACATGAAGTAGTTTTTCAGCAGTTTTCCACAACTCTGTTATCCATTTTTAATGATAATATTGCATGTAACTCATGAAAATATTCAATCGCATCACAATCTGAAGTATTATATGCTTACATAATTATTATATTTTTCCAAAATTTCATTTTATTTGTACTTTTTTCAACCTAGAGCCAGCGTTTAAGATTTATACTGCCATAATTTCTGTGTAACTGTTTGCAGGTAGATAATGGGTTCACAGCACCGAATTTTCAACAAACATTCGAAAAAGTAACTTTTTCATAGAAAAAGTCCTTCAACATTCTAAAATCAGGAGTCCGTTTATTTCACCTTTTTAACTATTTAAATGACCAAAAGCGATGTTTAAATGGATATATACAGATATTTAGTAATAGCATATGATAAGTTAATTGATGGAAATTAATCATTTCTTCACATTAGCCGTACACAGGTTAAGATTTTGTATTGATAGAGTAGACATGAAAAATTCAATGCCACGGTCGGGATTTGAACCACGGATCTACTGATTTCCGTCCAGTCGCTCTTACCCATTGAGCTACCATGGCCAATTTGCCGTCATGACATTAAATTCTCCAATTGACTCATGTGTTTTCCCGGCAAACCACTAGGGGCTCTGGCATCCGAGATACACCGTTTGTGGCGACTTACTATTTTAAGTACCTGAGTCCCAAGCTTCTTCATTTATAACTTATTATTTAAGTTAATTAATGGAAATTAATCATTTCTTCACACTAGCCGTATACAGGCTAAGATTTTGGATTGATAGATTTGACATGAAAAATTCAATGCCATGGCCGGGATTTGAACCACGAATCTATTGGTTTCCTCTACTGTTCTTACTCTACTGGTTTTCTACTGGTTGACTCTACTGGGTCAATTGGAGAATTTAATGTCATGACAGCAAATTGGCCATGGTAGCTCAATGGGTAAGAGCGACTGGACGGACATCAGTAGATCCTTGGTTCAAATCCCGGCTATGGCATTGAAATTTTCATGAGGAGCATATTATGACTTTGTGGGTTCGCAGAATTAAAAGTCCAATTTGCCGAAATTCTAAATGTTCTTTATTTCCGTAGAAATACACTGTTCAATTCTCACGTAATAACATTACATCACACATACAACACAATTTTCTAAGGTCGTTGACAATAACACACCTGATTACACCTGTTTGCAACATCAGCTCTCGTTACAACACTCTACAGGAGTTTTCTGCTTACGACTCGTTTACGACTGACTCTTGGGGAGTCGTCACTTCCTTAAATACCTCATTCATATTTCGAGACTGTTCTGTACAATCACTAGATGTTTCTGGATTAAACAATACATCGAATGACGAAATCCGAACCTTCCAGAAGCGTAACTTAATCTGCGCCACCAAGTCCTTTAGCTGCGCTATATTTGCCGGCTCTTTGTGTACACAAGCCGCGCTATCGTAGATAACGGATTCGCGACAATATGATAACCTAATTTTCTCGTAAACTTGTTTTTATTTTCTATTTTAGCAGTGTTACTTGTGATTAAACAGCGTTCCTATTACACCGTTGCCAAATTTTTAACGTTCTGTAGAGTTACATTGAAAGAATAAGCAGCTATCTCTTGATATCTTGATTTTACACCTTTAATAATTTAATACATTATAAATGTTCAGAACATTTAAAGTATAATTTAGGTATACCTATTTTTTTAAGAAAATGTTTAATGCTTCAAGAATTACATTACTTATTGTATTAAGTATATTTGAGAAATATTATGCTGAAGCAAAAGTTTAAACCTTTCACAATTTCATCATGGAAAAAGGACTAAATTCACATGAGACACGGTTTTAAATATTTAAATAGTTTTCTTGGGAAAACATAATAGCACTACAAACTTAATTTTTATTATAATTGTATTGAATAGTAATTGTATTTATCTACGTTAAAAATTTTAACCAATTTTCTTAAAAACTATAGATATTAACGTTTCACAACCAAAACGATTACTGAAAGAATACACCAGCCATTTAGAAGGATTTTATCACAATTTTGGAATTTACAACAGTAACATGCAGCTTTGGTGAACCTTTTAAAGTTAGTATGCCTATTAAAACCAAGCTCATTATTTTTGATGACCTTTGACTTACAAATTTCAAACAAATTTGAAGTGCGTAGGTTGCCCAGACTAGTAGGAAAATAAATACTACGGCCACGCTACTGAGGAAGTTCGACATAGCTTCGGACGAAACACCTTAAAGAATATTTTCCACTATACCACGGCCCAAAAGCCCAGATGATCATTTTCTATATAAGCTTTAGAAGTGTTTGCTATTTAGACAGAAAATTGTATTCACCTATAAATGCTCCGGACTGATCCTTCCGTTATTTTATTTTAAAACGCCTCAGAAATTATATTTAAACTACTCACTGTTTAAGAAAGCTACCTTTTGCAGAAACTCAATATAATTCATATAAACATAATAATTCCAGAATTAATTTAGGCTTCTGGAATTGCATTTTGTTTCTTTCTCTCTGTGAAAGCTCTTTTATGATTCGACTCAAAATCATGCTTTAATTTAAATCTACGATACTGCTGTCTGCAAGCAGTCATTTGGTATCTTCTTTCTTTGTTATTTCCATTTCTTTCCTTGAATACATTTAATAGTTGCGTTTTCAGCATGCTTGAAAAATGAAACCAATATTTTCACTTACTTTCTATTTTTCAGCAGAAAAAAATATGTTAAAGATACAAAATGCAGAGTTTCTGAGCTTATTAAACAGTTCCATTAAACAATAGATGCATTTATATCTGAATATTGTGATACGTGTGAACAAATGTGGACCAGGAGGTAAAACGGCTTCTGGTGTGTAGCAGTCACATCACTTTCTCTACTCTTGCATACACTGTTCTTAAAATGCACTTGTTTCTCTATCTAATTTATATTAATCGAGATAAGGTATACAGAAATTATCTTGTAATTTTTTATAGATGCAAAGAAAAATTGGGAAAACAGAAAAGTTAAATATTTTAAACCTATTTGCTAAATGATACCTTTAAAATTCTGTTTTCTTTGCATGGCCTAGACATAAAAAGGCGTTGACTTTCCATTTGAACTATTGGGGTACTAATATAGTAAAATTCAGACAAATAACAAACAACATATACAAAATGATATATTACACAAAAAGGTTTATCAATAAATTGCAAGTTTTAAATAGATCTGCACTTCTTCGTGCAGTGTTTTGTCTGCCTCTTAAGGTTTCTGCAAAAGTTGCCCAGAGGGGTATTCGTAGGAAATTCAAGATGTCCATTTCATTTCTTGTAAAATATCTTAAACATATGTTATTTTAATCAAAATCGTTAGAGAATTTTCAGAGAAAATCAAAATTTTCGAAAAAATATTTCATGTAATGGATAACATGTGTGGGGAACATTTTCTTGAAAATCTTCGTGTCTCATCCTTGGAGGATGCTGAACTTAAATACCAAATTTGGTATTTAATTGTCTACTCATTTTTGTGCACGCACACATGGACAGACTCACACTCATGAAATTTTTCCTAAAAAGGGTTACTTTTTATTTAGGGATTTCCAAAACAGTTAGGTATCACAGAAGAAATCTCGATATGGGATTTTTGGGTGGAATGAAATACTTCTACTTACTATATGAAATAGATAAGATCATAAATAACAATAAATATAACTTTTTCTGTACATTCCATTTAAATTGTGCCGCATATAACACCTCTAAAATAGTTATGCCGTCCTTCGTGTATCCGCAAAGCTGTAATGCGAGGGAGGGAGGTGATAAACGGTAGATGGAGGGAATTAGAGAGGAGGAGAAATAAAGTATAAATCTGAAAGAGAGTAATAGGAAACTGCTCAAAGCTTTGCTCAAACATCGACCTCAAGACGAGCATTACAGTCACAGCAGGAAACCTACAAGTCAACGAAGTGCATCTAGGAAGAAAGATGAAATCGCGGCGACTGGCTCGACACTAACAACCTGACTGAAAATGGCGCTGGGTGGTCCATACTAATTTCCGCCCATGTTCTGAGTTTTATTAATCACACAAATTACTCTTCTCGGAGTGAATAAAATTGGTCCCCATATGCATCAACACAACAGAAGCCTTAGGGACCAAACCTTGTAATTTTCTTTAATTACTATGCTAGCTTCCTCTCAGACTATTTTCACACAAAAGAACAAGTGTAAAACTGATTCCTGAGTCGGTGCTGACAACAGTGGATTAAACCCAGTATCTCTAGTTAGTCTCTGGAGTTTTGCTTCTGGTCTTGTTCATTGCCCACCACATTCCAATCGTCTTACATAAAGTGAAAGTTGTTCAGTCATCTTAATATACACTCACGTGGCAATATGTTGCTAGTAAGACCGATAAGTAAGTTTCTTGAGCATTAATAATAACAATAACAATTAATCAAAATATTTATTTAAAGACTAATAAAAGTATCTTCAGAAGTACCAAGTTTACCAACGACATAAACTAGGCTGATTGCTTTACATTATTATGAGGTTAAGTTTACATTAGTTTGACCAGATGGGTTAAATGGTTTGGATTTCTACATAAGGACTTTAAAATATGGTGGTATTAGTTTTTGAGAGCTTGATATAGCCTTTAAATTTCTTTGTTTCCTATAGCGTAAGTTTTGTGTGCCAAGAGTTTTAAATAAAATGCTGGGTTTGAAAATAGGAATTGAAAGAAATATAATTGAAGTTTCTGCTCGTTGTACAGCTACAGCTGGGAGTAGGTAATATATCACGTTCACAATAAGGTGTTAGCAGTATACTGTGATATTCATATATAACAAACAGAATTGAAATCGGATGAAGATACAAAAGCCTCTACTCAATCCCAGCATTATAAATACTCTATAGCCTTTGTCCATCCGGAAGAATGCTATCTGCAATGGTGAAAGGATTTACAAAATCGGTTGCGTGCTTATCACACATACTCTCACACACATGAAAACACTTCTGTGTTGAACTTTGTGACTGAAGGTCCTTACTTATAGTCCAATTAACTTGAGCTGGCAGCTCAGTAAAGATGTACACTAAATGAATTAGTCTGTTGCCAATCCTCAAAGAAGGTTTAAGATGATTTATACATATGGAGTAGTTGATACATGCACCAGAATGGCTACAAATGTATAAAATCATCCTCAGTTTCCTTTCAGAATTGATAACAGACTTAATTCATTTAGTGTACATCTTTACCCAGCTGCCACCTCAAGTTAATTAGAGTGTACTTGTATCGGTTGAACAAAGTTTGATTACACATTTCAAATTTAAATAAAATTTGGAGAAAATTCAACATAGTCTATATGAAGAACCTATAGTTATTTACAAGTTTTAGTTACATCCCAAAATTTAATGAATGATACATTTTAATAATATCACAGAACAGTCGAAATTGAACCCTATGCTTAAATGTACTTCTAATCAGTGTTTGCTATTCCAGCTTTTTATTGCTTGTAATTTGTTTATTTTCCTACTTTGACAACGCTCTTATTCAACAGCAAATTCCATTTGATGCCTTACATCGCGAGAACAGCACAATCAGCTACATCTGTTTCATTTAGGCTTATAGGCTTCTAACCGCCCACAAGAGCGGTATGGCAGGGGTGGGGGAGGGTTATAAGTGTTTATTCCATGATGCCTTTTCCACAGCAATAGACACTGAGAGCGTAAAATTTCGCGCCCGACCACCAGGCAATTAACTATTGTGATGTAGTTGCTCTTATAATTCCGTATTATTAAATGCCAGTTTATGTCAATTAATGGGCACTTTAATGGACAGGAATCAGTTACACACAACTGGTTTATATGAAGACAGTGAGTGACTCCTATCTTTAGATGCTCAAGAGAAAACGGACAAAGCTATTGCCAGAGAATAAGATAATATAAAGCAGTCCAGACAAGTATATACTGAAGTTGCGATATAATGCATTTTGCTTTCACAACATTTTTGTGTTTTTTTTTAGTGTTTACGATGTTACGTATAAAACGTTCATATTTTACCTCTGTAAGCTGTTTATCGAGTGTTTTTAAAAACATTTTTGGTATGTTGGAGAGGTTGTAGGTGCAATTAGTTGCTCTCTGAATAAATACTGCAAAAAGATTAAAATGAATGTGAGTTCTTTATTAATGGTTAATAAATACCTCCGACAGCCAAGCTCTCTATGAAAAGTTTCAGAGAATAAATCAATGGAAAAATTTCCAATGATATAATTAATTTATTTCATTTTATTTATAAAATTAGGATATTTATTTCCAAGACAGTGACGATTAGCATGTTCTGACAACATATTCCATGAGGGTATGCATTAATTTTTAGGGTTTCCGAAATAAATGACGTGAATTAGGAGTGTCCTTAGATGAATGTTGTATATCTTTCAAGTAAAACAGTTCTATTTTGTAATTTATACTAGTAATAATTCTTTCAGAGAACAGTACCTATATATTTTACATTGTGACATCCCTGGTAGTTACTAATTTTTAATTAATTAATTATCTTAACAGCATAATTAAGTGTTCCGCCCACTAAGAAATAAAAATCGCACTAATTTATTGATATGCATATTTTACACGAAGAAACATTTATAAGGGAATTTTGAAAATAGATAATGTTTTACTCTTTTAGCTTTTGACAAAACAGTTATTAAAGCTTTAAGAACTTTATTTGTAGTGATTTTCGGTCAATGATTGCAGACGTATATTAATACATATGATGAATAATATGAAAATTATAGACACAGTTTTTTCCAACATTATTTTATTGGTAATATTTATATTTTTAAAATGTTTTAGAAAACTGAACAAGGAACAGATTGAAATTTAAAAATAGTAGAAAATACATAAAGCGAGAAAAATAGCTTAGAACTTCTAAGAGTTATGTAGCCTGGTGCTTAGGAATTTTCCAAAAGTCACATAAGTCACTTGTATAACTTATATAGTTACCATATAGCTAGAGCGTTCATACATAAAGTGTATAAAAACATTTACATTTCTTAATTTTTTCGTTTATGCGGATATGATGAACAACGAACTACAGTAAATTTTTACTTCTAGATTTATATAACTCAAGAAACCACGTGCATTTACAGAAAGCTTCGGCTACCATATTTAAAAACTAGAACAAATTGTATGTGCACTTTTACCAGGAAACCTAAATGATTGATTAAATTTGCCCCCTTAGCCATTATAAGTACTGAGATTGCTTCTGCTGTCGTCAGTTATCTTGATAATAGCTATTTTGTTTGAATTTTAGCGGTTATACGATGAATTGCTAATATGGAATGCTCTTAAAGTATTTTTATATGTAGGTTTTTAGAATTTTATTTAATTTTAATGGGTCCTCCCTGGTCGGTAAAAGTTTGTTGTGAAACTCCCCAGGAACATTTATGGTTATCAGGTTTCGTTTCAAGTACATTAGCGTTTTAAGCGAGCGATGTGTTTGCAATTCATGGCCCTGCTTGTGAGCACTGTTGTCCCTGAGGGAAGTTGTTTGATATCTAGAAGAGTTAAGATTCCAACAGGCCGTAATAAGCCCATCTCATCTCCAGCGTTACTAATCACACTGTCATAGCATCAACTGTGACGTCCATCTGGAAGGCTTAGTCCTAATTGGGCCAAAACCCGAGAGGGCCGCCACTTTACCGCCTTTCATCTAAAGCGGATTATCTTCGAGAGACCTTTTAGAAACGACCTTGCTTTTAGATTTTTACATCTATCGAAAAGAATTTCGAAAGAGGAGCTTTGAATTCTTCTTAGCTACTGATGGATATCGTCACTTCAGTAGGTATGTTGTACCTTTGGAAACGTTCGAGACTTTAAACTTGGAAGACCTTGAGTAAGAGTGAGGAAACGATACGTTCTACATTATTATCAGCAAAAAATGCTAAATAAAAAATATAAACAATAGAAAGCTTTTACATTTTGGAAGTAATATCATTTTTTCGGATAATGCGTGATGATTTTTCTGTATGTTCACTTATTGGCATATATTGTTTCCAGGATACATTTGACTGTTTAAACAGCCATGAAGCTGCCATTCAGGATAAAAATACTTTTAATTTGCACAAGTCGCCTCTATTTATACATTCCATTTTATTGTTTTAATTTTATCAATTGTATTCCATTTTTTTTCCTTTGGTGACAGTATTATCCCTTGGTCCGTTTTAAATTCGATTATGACTACTATTCTGATGTTAGAGTAAATTAAGTTGCTGATTAAGAAAGTCGAAGATGTATACCATGTTTGTAAAATATTTCATTACACTTATTAAAGTGGTCACCATTCTTGGTCACATGGTCAGAGGGTCACATTTCTTAGTCGCGCGATTACAAATATGGTTACAGTGGTAGCCTTTTTAGGACTAATTCTGATGCTTTTAGAATTGCAAGAGATACTTACGTTGTTTGGGGATGTTTTACAGACATTTTTGTTTGTTTTATAGTAGTTTATATGTTTTACTATAGGTTATGCTTTTTTAGGCTTTCACAGCCTCATTTTAACTTGAAAGTATTCTAATATTAGAAATTAGAGAATAGCTAGCAGAATTTTCCAGAGCGTACACAGCCAACCTAGCCAAACTGCCTGCCTCTTATCATGGTGGTAGTTCGACTTACAAGAGGTTCCGATTTCGAATCTTATTCTAGGTCAGTTATCTGGGTAAGGTTTTCCTCTGAGGTTTCTGAGGATGAATGTCCGGTAAGTCTAAGCTATATGGACCCTGCCACATTTGAGCATAATTTTACCCATTTCATTCATTGTCCGATCTGACAAACTGTGGAGGAAGTTACTTAAACAAAAAACAACTATCAAACCTAACCTCTTCCCGATCATTACATTTATTACAATTATTGCATATACTTCATTTCTTATATTTAACGCATTTGTTACACATTTAATTACCCTGGTCAAATGGTCACATTTTCGATTACATTGTTACATTTCGTTACAGTGGCTACATTGGATAGAGTTGTTACATTTGTTTACAGTATTATATTTGTTTACAGACGTAACATTGTCTGTAGTGTTAACATTGAATAAAAAGATACAATATACATTAAAAACTCGTGGTTAACTCAGATTAGATTAAGCTCAGATATAGATACTTTATAATAAGTAATGTATTATTTTAAGAAAAACAATTATTTGAAATGTGTTTTGACAAGCAATTAACTAATTTTCAAAGTATATATCATTATGGTCTTTGAGTCATCGTTCAGCGAGGTTTATTATCTCACGATGGTACCAGTCTCTGGTTTTTGATGCGAATAATTCGATGACATCCACTTGCACTGCTTCAAATTTGTCAATTCTTCCACGTAGGAAATAGATTATAGATCGAAAAAGGCGATAATGGTGCGAGATCAGGGCTGCATGCTGAGTGTGGTAGTTGCTGGTGTAGTATGGGTGTTGCATTGCCCTGTTGCAAATAGAACTCTAATTTGGTTAACTAATTCTGAGCATCTTCGCCTCAAACTTTCATGAACTTGTTTCAGTTGTTGAGAATAAAGATTCACATTAATCTCCCGCCCGTTTGGAACAAACTCCCAGTGAACCACAAATTAAAAATTCCACCAGATACACAACATTACTTTGGATTTTTTTTTAACGATGACTTTAGCAGATTGATGGGTATCAGACCATTGTTTCGAGGCATTAGTATTTTGGTATTATACCCAGTTTCATCAAAAGTGACAATTCTGACAAATCTATCATCCATTGGATTACCGATAAGCTGATGACGGATATCCACTATACGTTCAGCCTCACTTCATGAGGACTGATCTAAAGCTTCTGTATGACTTTCCAAGGGTCTTAATGTGACGATGTATGATAAGTTTATATGCACAAGTTCTTCTGAAAGCCTACAGGTGCTTTTATGCGGATATTTGTTTTTCGAAAAACCTGGCATGTATCCTCAGTATTCCTTTGTCTTCCAGAACGTGGTAAATCTTTAGCGTTTTCGTCTCCATTGTTGAAACATTGGCATTATCGTTGCGCCACACTAAGATACCTTCTCCTTCCACTCCTTTCCAAAACACCGAAATAAGAAAAACGACATTACTTACGAGACAACCTAATATAAAGAGGGGTAAACCATTCTCGAGATGTCACTAACAGAACATTCTGAAGAAGACAGAGAATTCGGACAATTACATTAAAGGTATGTCATGTATTGTAATAATGGACAAAATACTCGTACTAAGCACTTCAGCCTTTGTGGTTAGAGCATCTTCTAGTGTTAGCTTCAAAACTTTATGAAACCGAAGAGGAGCAACAAGCGGAATAAAAAAAGTGTAACGTAAACAACTAAGCCATAGGAATTACCATCAACACAAGAAATGCACGATTTTTCGAAAATATATTAAGCATGTATTAACCACTGTAACAACTGACAAAGTGCTTATAAAATAGGCGAGGTTACAATAACGCCACAAAACACTCTAAAACGATAGAAATTACTGTTAAATAGATAAAAATAAATGCAGGAAAAATTAACTGGGAATATTTTGAAAACAGCTACACTAGTAGCATCTTTAATATTGACTGAAAAAGTATGCCCACAGTAACAAACTGCTGAAAAACATTTAGTACTCTTAAGGCGATCGCGCAAGTCTACCGCGAGAAAGTAACACGCGCTCGAGGACCTACTGGTTGACTTAATGAATAGGAAGTAAATTGCCATGAGAAATAAACAGGAGCTCCAGGACAGTTAACATCAGACTTTTGCAACCGCAGTTCCAAGAGTTGCTAACTCTAGAAAGATTACCACGCTCGGCGGATACATAAAAGTCAGCTAATATATTCGTATAAGTGAACTTTTGATTGGGTGTTCCTTATTGTGTTTGTGTTGAATTACGGCATATTACATAGCTTAAAACTTAAGCTGTTATGTTAATGTTTAATATTCATTGTGACTGGCCCCAGGGGTTGATCATATAGGAGAAGGAGATATATAATTTTCGCAGTGACCTTCACCTTCAGTATCCTTACAGGAAAAGTAAGGATATGGGCAGTTTCACTGAAATCTATAGGTTTCACCTACGATCTATTGTGGCTAAGAAGGTAGGTATCAGGTGAAGGAACCGCAAGGAGCTACAGGCAATACGCAAGCAGGCTACAGAGCCACGGAAGTTTCTAACTGTTTCACGGATTCCGTCTATTCCGACTGATTGCAGAGGGCTACGAGTCATTTAGTGTTCTCGGGAAATACCTTTCTTAACAGGCATCCGCGCCATCTGTCCAGCACCACCATATGGCACAAACTTAGAAGCTCAGTTGAGGAGGAAGAAATGGAATGAAAGGGAAATAATTGATAAGAAATCGTGGTAGATAAATAACCACTTCCCATTCGCCTGCATATTGAGGAAAAACGGCGTAAAAATGAAGATCAGGGTGAAATCTAAAATTAGTGTTAAAAGCGTATTCCAGATTGCTCAATGTAGGTAAGGGGTTTAAAATATAAGAATAACCACATTTTAAATCCTGTAAGGTTGCTTACATGTTTGGTAAGTCCTATAGTTTAGTGCAAACATTTATAAGCCAATTAGTAAGGGGGGGTAATTTTGTACACCGGAGTTAAAGTAAAAGTAAAGGTGGTGCCAACGCCGTTTTAAAGGAAAAGGAATTACTCTTGTGTCCAGAGTAAACACATAATGGGATCATTAGTATGGTCCCAGTTGAGCTCAACAGTCATATTTGGCTGTGCATATAATTTTTAGAGTTTTTGTGTGTCTGTACTGAAAGTACTACTAACATAAAAACGTTGAAGTTCCTGGCATTTCTTTCTGCATTTTTGACTTACATACAGTTTTCTGCTTTCGATACTTTACAGATGTATAATCTGTGTTAAAGAAGAACGATGCTGTTCTAAACACATAGGAGGAGAGAAACAGAGTGACAAAACTACTTTAATGTGTACTCTTAGGCTACTGATTGGTGGAGAGAAATCTGTGGGTGTTTGCAGAGGCGGTTCCCGGCGGGAAACAGACACCTAAGAGCGTTCCGTTAAAGTATTTGTCTCTCTTTCTCCCCTTCCATTTGTTCACAACTGGGTTATTCTATTTTGAGACAGATTATAGCATATGTAGTTTTAACAGATAAAGAAGACCTTTGAATTTAGAGCATCAAAAGTTTTGTCTTTTCATTACTCGCGGCACTTTTATTAAAAATTCTGTATTTCACTGTCAAAACTTTTATAAGCCAAGTAGGTACTTATGTCTTTGACTTTGGCAGTAAGCAGTTTAAACATAAATTGCAAGGAAGAAAGTGCAACGTTTGCAAGTTTAGAGAGTTGAAAGTTTAGAAAGTGCAGTTAGCGTGCATTTAACCTTCTTATGTTTAACTTCCTTGCCAAAGTTCTGTGTTGACTTGGTTCACCAAAGTCTGTCCAAACCGCTTTGCTTTGCTTGTAAGTTTCCATGTTGGTACTTCTCCACACTCAGCAATTGCTGCAACTTTTATAGGTGCCCTTTTACGATTTCCTATGATTCTGCTCTTAATAAACCCGTTATCTACTTTTAAAAGAGCAAAAAGCGCAAAATTAAAACTCAGTTAATCAAGCTCTGCAAAGACTAACCAGAGAAAGGGTAAGCGGCGGATATATGGAGTGCATAAATTATCCATTTTGTTATATTTCCTAAGTTTGTATAAGTGAGTACACACATTTCGTTTCATTGCTATATCTCTCTTTAATGATTCCAATTATTGACTTCATTATCTTTGTTTGCCATAGAAATCATGTGGAAATGACATAATGTTAAAGTAGAGAGCTTTAAACATACACCTACTGCGGATTTTATTGAGAGAATCCATATACTCACCCTCAGCATTTTATGTTTACCGAACAAAGTATATTTACCTAATGCCAGCATCAAAAACTGTTCAACACCACAAACTTAGGCTAGCAAGTAATTTTAGGTTCATAACCCTAAAAGGTCGTTACTGAATGTTTGCTGTTTTTATACGGAGAAATACATATTTATGTTCTACTTTTTACGTAACTACGCGTTACACTACGAAGTAAAGTAGCACGTAGAACATGAATATATGAGGAAGTAGATATTGCATTCCATCTAAAAATTCAAATTCAAGATCATAAGTGAAAATGCATGTTATGGGACACCCGGAATCTAAAAATAAAACATCTTTACAGAAAGGCCAAGGGTGTTTGTCGGTGAGAGAGTATGTGAGTGTGTGTGTGAGTGTGTGTGTGTATGTGTGTGTGTGTGTGTGTGTGTGTGTGTGTGTGTGTGTGTGTGTGTGTGTTTTGCATATATATATATGTATTTGAACAACATAACTCAAACACGATAAGCTGGTAAAATACCAAATTTTGTATCTAAATTCAGCATCTTGTAAGGATGCGATTCAAAGATCTTCACGAAAATGTCCCCAACACAGACTTTATATCAGCGGTATCTACAACGAGGTTCGCGAGCCACATGTGGCTCTTGAGTCACCAAGCTTAGAGTGAAATTAATTAATATAATAGAAACCAGCAACATCTCGAGGCCGACGGAAAAAGAAAAATCTTTTCCTGAACTTAATGACCTCCAGCGGTTGTTAGATATAGTTGTTTTTTTTTCTAGATGTGGTCCAGCATTTAATGCTCAACATATCTTTAAAAGGAAAAGAAAAACAAATATATGATTTGGCCAAGACACTATTTAGCTTTCATAGCAAGTTAAAGCTTTTTGGTAAAGACTTTTTAGACTAAAGCATTGCTAACTTCAAATGATTGAAGAAAATTACTGAAAGGCTTCCTAGCATTCAGATGGAAGCTGAAGATTACTTGAATAACATTTGTGGCCTTGCTGAAAAAATCAGTGGCAGATATAATGATATGAGATCACTTAAACTTCCACGTTCATTCCTGGAAAATGCTTGTGCTGTTAATGTTGTGAGCGCTGGCTGTACTGTTAGGATTCAACAGCTGTAAGGTTGGAGCTACTGCAAGAGGACGAAGGACTAAAAGAACTCGAAGTTGCGTTTCTACCATAGAAGTTTGGAAGAACGTTCTGGAAAAAAGTACTCACCAATAAATGAGTACCCTAAAAGACTTATTTCAATGTTTTGATGTGTGAATTACTGTACTCAACGCTTACATTCATCAAATCAAAATATCGCTCAACTAGCTGATGAGCATTTTAGTGAAGTTGTGCGAACTGCGCTTATCAGCCAGATTAAAAAAGAAAAAGAAAAACTAACGGCAATAATGAACATTCGAAAGAACACTTCTGAAAAATAAAATCTCATTCCTTCATGTGCGCCTGAACAATAATGTTTTATGTAGTGCAAAAAACAAATGTTCCTTCATTTATTATTTTTTATTATTTTTATTTTTATTATTTTAACTGTCTTCAATGCTGTGCCATTACAATCAAATTTAAAATGTCTTGTTAAGGTTTGTTCAAATGCTTATATGGAAACTTTCAACTTCTTTGCTTCGGCCAAAAATTATAAATATTTCGCTTGTAGTGAGTGATTTAAACCAAATTTCAAATCTGTCGACGAATAGAGGTGATGCTATGCAATAAAATACTTTTAATACTTCAAACTTCTAAAACAGAATTTTGAGAATAATCATTTTATTTATAAATTTAACTATACATAGGTTTTAACTTTGCTTTCTTCATAGACTTTCACGTTGAGCACAAGTTTACACTGACATTCGTACCGCCAGACACGACAGACGTTACGAATGACTCGGGATAAAGAAAAGTTCTCCGTCCCAGACAGAAATAGAGTTTAGGACCTCTGAGTGCAGAAACTGGAACGCCGTCCACTCGACCACAGGGGCAGAGGAAGAAACAAACATGTTTTGCTTTTAGCTGCTTTCATTAAACGTTAAAAGTGTCGCTAAGATACCAAACAACTTTATTGAAAATTAAACGCTGGCGAAGTTAATATACTTTATGTAAATACCTATTAATATTCCTATTTAACCAATGGCGTTTGCTGGCCCTCGTAGCCATGGTCGTTAGAGCGTATGTCTCTAGCGTTCCACCGTGTAAGAGGGTCGCAGGTTCGAGTCCCGCCTTGGGTATGGGTGTTTATGTGTATAGTGTATATGTGTGAAACTACAGAAAACAGATAGGAAAGTAAACGGAAACAATAAAAAACGGTTAAATAAGGAAAAGAAAAATGTGTATATAGATATCTATATACATCGATATATATATATATATATATTTTGATAAATAAAAAATGGCGTAACAGCCCGCTAGGGGGCCAGAACTAGCCAACCCGAATGCCGGCCTCATGCCCACATATGCAAGACAGAGGTGGGCGATTATCCATCCGATACGGTGGGGAGATGTGGTCAGCAACATAAACCCCAGACTG
Source organism: Mantis religiosa (assembly GCA_030765055.1). Classification (NCBI taxonomy): domain Eukaryota; kingdom Metazoa; phylum Arthropoda; class Insecta; order Mantodea; family Mantidae; genus Mantis; species Mantis religiosa. The sequence continues at coordinate 120,873,623 of CM060953.1, read as the reverse complement.
AAAAGTGGCTTTCTAGGTTAGGGTTCGCTACCTGTCGTAGCTCCTCAATTTCCTCACGATGCTGAGTGGGCACCGATCTTACACTCGGGACTTACAATCCGCATCTTTCAAGTGTGGGATCAAATCCTAGCGCATTCCATGGCAGGGAACCAAAGCACAACGTTCTAGCCCACTACGCCACGGCGCAGAACATTAATACCGTTTTGGGTATTCTGTTTTGCGACGGATCTGACTTGACTCGTCAGTTATAATTTTCTCACTCACCCACAATGAAAATTAGGATAATGATAAATGCTGAACTTTTTCAACACTTTTTTTTTGGGGGGGGGGGTTGTTTTAACACATAACAAATCTATGGAAGATTCCTCATGGATATCTGTACCTGTATGCGCTAAAAATTTAAAGTCGAGTGAACTGCACTTTATTTTTGACGTTTTGAAGTTGAAACAAAGAATATATGTTTACCAAAAATGATTTAAATTCAAATTCCTATGATGACTAGTGTCTGACGTAAAGCACTAATCCTATGTTTACGTTGTATGTTGAAGAAGGGTGGATCTATAACGGTCGTTACCACAAATAAAGCTATTTTTCTTCATTTTAAAACCGAGTATCAAAGAAGCTGAGTGGGCACTTGAAACATTCGAGTTTTCATTCATTGCATAAAAACTGTATTTAATTAGAGCTTTGGAATAAACCTTAGTGTTTTCTGTGGTAAGTCCCGTTAACGCCCCCTTAAACCACAAAACCCAAAGGCAACAAGCAATGCATGTGTTTCAAAAATATCTGGCTTTATATCATTTTCAGAAAGAGGAAGCAGAGAGAGAAGGACAGAGTGGTTTCTTTTTTTACTTTGGTTCTATTCTTTACTCATGCCTGAGTTTTCTTCCTTTAGCTTTACTTCCATATTTTCTTATTAACTGTTTTAATGTTTGGTCTAGTCATCAGTTTTCTTCTCATAATTTTTCTTTTCCACTAATGATGAACTCTTTTTTATCTCCTATGCTTCCCATTTGTTTCCTCTTCGCTCCTTTCACTCTCCGCTTCCCTATTTATCCTTTAGCTGTCTTCTCGTTTTATTCCTCAGTTTTCCTCTCATTCGTATATTTCTTCAATGTTTTGATTTTCATATGCTTTATTTTCAATCTTGAATTTTCTTTCATTACATTCAAATTCTCCTAGTAATTATTTTCTTCCTTATTATTCCCGTCTACGTTATTTATTTTCATTAATTTTTATTTATTGTCCTATGTTTTTTGTTTATACGGTTTCTTCATTATATTTGTATAATTTTTTTTTCTAAGTATATGTTTAAGAACTTGTTTCTAAGCTTTATTTCTTTTTTTATCGGGCACCGGGGTAGCGCGGTGGTTTCGTTCGCGGCTCCCGTTCTAAGGGTCCCGAGTTCGATTCCCGGCTCTGGGGTTGGCGATTTTAAGTCGGCCCTATCCACGCCGTCACCTCTGTCTAGCACACGGAAGTATCCCCTATGCCCAACGTGGTTCGGAGTCCACGGTAAAAACTGTAGGTCCTCTCACCTCACCGCCATCTTCACTATCACCCTATCATCGGAGGTAATGGACACCGCCCTCTGGGTGCCTCCACCTGAGAAATGGGTCCGGTCATCACTTGGTGGGGTGAGGTTACCCCGAAGGCCAAGGTTGCCATGTGGGGAGTGTTAGTAACTAACTTTCTTTTTTTATCTTTTGGTTTTCATAACTCGTTTTTCTTTCTATAATGTAGTATTTACTTTGCTGTTCTTTGATATCTTTTCGCTTCTTCTCTAATTTGCTTTTTGCTAATTTTTAATGTTATTCTGATCGCTTGTCTTACTTTCTTTTATTTCTCTTCTTGACTCCTCCTCCTCCTCCTTGCCTTCTCTTTCCAGCGATTCTTTTATTTCCAGTTTTCTATTCTCCTTTTCACTTCTGCAGGTCTTTCTTCTGCACTTCCTTGCGCCATCTGTACTTCTCGTCACTTTTCTTTTTATTTTCTATTCTATCCTCTGTTCCTCTGAACCATTTATTTCCTCTTTCTTTGCACCAGCTCCCTTTACCATGGGAGCTACCAAAATAAGACGTGGTATTGTAGGCAAATACACACATGAGAGCGATTGGTTGCGTCTCTGCCGTCAGTAGAACTGTCAAAGGCAGGCTGGGATGGCGAGGGGCGGGTCGAGAAGCACGCGGGATGTAAAGCTAGTTCAGTGTGTGCGCGGCGGTCGGTGGAATCGGATCGGCGAGTCGACCAGCGTTGCTGCCTGCGCCACTTCATCCACGTGTCTCTATTCCGCGACATTAATTCGTAAACGGGACGCATTTACGACCTTAAATGTTGCAAGAGGAACTTTGAGACAGGTGCTTCTTCATTTCGACATGCCATGGCGTGCTTTCTGCCATAATGTCACGCTTTTAATCCCTCTTATGAACGCGATACACGAGCTGAATAGACCCCTAGGCAATCACATCAAAATCCTTGCTTACTGAGCGCTGTTTTTCCTGGAAGCTATTAGTTAAGATTCTAACGACCTTTCCCCCCTTTTCCTTGAATCATAAATCTCTCGCATCCAATGAAATCTGTTACATAGAAGCTGATTTTCAACTGTTCCGCCCCCTTCCCTCGCTCTAGTCGATTTATTACCAGAGACAAATGTTAAATACTGCTATAAACTCGTTACTGAAGTTTGTTTTGCGTGTGGTCTCTACCAGTCATCCAATATTTCAAACCGGAACACAAAAAAGTGGCAGAAAGCGGTAAAAGAAATAGCCCTCTCTGTTTTATGCGACATAACTGACAGGTTATTTGACGTTTATTATCGTATGGAGTTTTTAAGAGGCGTTTTTGTCGAGCCACATGGGCTTCCACAACTTGGGTATCGTGTGAAATAGTGTACAGTGAAATCACAGTTTGTTGGTGTGAAGGTTTGTGGTTCTAAGGGAAACTTGATCGACAGAGGGGAAAGAATTCCGCTTATCGAAACAAGGACATCGTCACGAACCCGTCTACTGCGGGAGCAACTTCACCAGTTAAAAAGGGACAACACAACTTGGCAAAATAGGGCAATCAATCAAGGTATGTGCTAGCAACCTTTTTTGCTCGTAGTAGCAAGGGAAGTTTGGTAAATCCTGACAAAACAGTCCCATATAAGTAGCATTAAGTTTCCATTGACACTATTAAATATACGCAAGTTAAACAAATTATTGATATTTAACAAAAATAATTAGTTTTTAAGCAATTACAATTTTATTCCAGTATCAAACTGATTATTAGTCTGAAATAATTTCATGAATAATTCGCGTTATTATTATAGATGATAATAAACAAAAACATAATTAAGTCTTCAGATTTTAATATACGAAGTTTTGTTGTTGTAATTCACGTCCTCCAACATAAAGTCATATCGGACGATGAATGAAATGGGTAAAGTGATGCTCAAATGAGTCCGGGGTTCATGGAGCTTAGAGTTACCCGACATTCGTCTATCAGGATAAGGGAAAACCCCGGAAAAACCTTATCCAGGTAACTCACCCTAACCGAGGTTCGAACTCGGGACCTCTTGAACGTGAGGCAAGCATGCTACCATTTACGCTACCGAGGCGGGCTAATATACGAAGTTATAAACATTTCGTCACGGTGTAAAAGTTATTAGTTAGATTTTTATTAGATAATATTAAGATAGCAAATTTCTGTTCTGTACAATATGAGAAATCTTATTTATGTGTAAATTAAACTGTTTTAGTCTAATGAATGTACAATCTAGACACATTACGTTCCTTTGGTTCTTTGTATGTTTGGTTCTTTCTTTCTTTATTTATTTATCAAAATTCGTTTGGATGGATATATTTAAGGCAGGGATTTTTTTTTTTGTGAAAGCATCCTAATCTCGTACAATTTTATATATATTTTTTTCTAACCAAGAATAAGTTTTAGGCTTCTCATGAACCAATTGCATTGTCGAAATAAATTTATTAACCACTATTATGACGTTATTAATGAAACAATTTTGTGTATAATTCTTTAGTGGAGCTATTTCGGAGATGTTCTTTGTTATTGGTTTGAATTTAAAATACTAATACTTTACTCAGATGAAAAGTTATAACTCGTAAAGAAAAATTTCAAAGCTATCCATAGCGACCAGCTCTTAAAAGAAACGAATAACTACTTTGTGTCGTAAGATTTTGTCTATATCTGGTTCACGAGTTATGCGAAGGTCATTCAGAATGAGTAAAACTATAGAATCTATTAACCATGACTTCAGGATCGGTAGGCCAGTGCCTTATCACCTGAGCCCCCAGATCTTAAACATAAGGTATTTTAATCAAAATAAAGCCAATTTTGAACAAATGAAAATTTTCATAATCTTTTCAATTTCATGTGGAATGCAGTGATTTAAAAATAGGTGTCACATCCTTGGAAGATGTAGAGCATAACGTACAAATGTTACGTGACTATTTTATCCACCCACTATTATTTATTATATTATGAAGTATTCCTGTAAAATATTTTATCTTTCTTCAAGATAGCTAACATAAACATTTGCATAAATAAGTTCATTATGCGCACCTTATATAGATGGAACAGTAGCACTCAAATGTTCAAAAGCTGCTCTCTCTAGATTGTCCTTGAAATTCCGTACTCCTTCGACATAAAACAATCGAGTAGCCATTTCACTTTAAAAATGTATTGAAAAGTTGACGCCGATAATAATTATGTTGTTGGAAATGGTTGATGTGACAAAAAAGACTATTTGAATCAAACTTTGTCCCTTATGGTTTGTTGTTGTACAAACTTATACAAAATTCCTCCAGCATTATATTCCCATAACATTCATACGACGCCTTTTAGTTTTTGTGCAACATCTTAAAAGTACAATTTTTTTTTTGTTCAAAGCCGCTAGAGCGAACTTTTTGAACAAGCATAGAATTTCGAAATCGTTTCCTTACTAAAAGTTTGATGTGGGAGGAATTTTATTGAAAATGTTCGTATCTCACCCTGTGAAATACTGAGTTTCACATTTAATTTCTCCATTACGAATTTACAGCGTAAGTAGAGGACGGTCTGTATCCGACCATAAAATTCAAATCTGAGGTTCTCGGAAAAACTAGGCCGCACCGTGGCTCAGTGGTTAGACCGCTTGGCTCTCACCAAGGCGGCCCGGGTTCGATCCCAGGCGACCGCAAAGTGAGATTTGTGATGGACAACACGGCGCTGGGGCCGGTTTTCTCCGGGGCTCCGTTTCTCCCGCCATCTCATTCCACCGGCGCTCCATCTTCATCTCATGTACCATCATTGTCACCGTCTGCGGTGCCGTATGTAGTAAAAGCGGGCGTTAAACACCACACATTTCATTTAATTTCCGAAAAACTAGATTTAGTTTCACTAAAACCAAGATAATTGCTTTTTTTTTTTTTTTTTTTTTTTTTTTTTTTTTTTTTAAGGAAGGTCCATCTGTACCTCCTATCTGTCTTGTAAGTTTGTGATCAGTATAAATAAACAACGAAAAGTCGTTTAAATATCGAAATTGTTATTCATTCAGCAATGATACAACAGGAATATTTTCAAAACAATCCCACACTAAGCTGCCCTTAACATGGATAATTTTTAAAATATTTTTACATTTTATAATAGCTGACCTAATGATTTGAATTAAGCTACCAAATACTTCGAGATATTTACATGGCAGACGAAATGTAGGTATATCTAGAATTTTCTGGGAATAGCCTCTGAAGTTTCTTCAATTTGGATAATTTTTGCAGAACTGATAAACGTAAGAGATAAGACAATCACGAAAAGTAGATTTTGTTAACGCACACAATAAAATATATATGTGACATTTATTATTATTATTATTATTATTATTATTATTATTATTATTATTATTATTATTATTATTATTATTATTATTATTATTATTATTATTATTATTATTATTATTATTATTATTATTATTATTATTATTATTATTATTATTATTATTATTATTATTATTATTATTATCATTATCATTATCATTATCATTATCATTATCATTATCATTATCATTATCATTATCATTATCATTATCATTATCATTATCATTATCATTATCATTATCATTATCATTATCATTATCATTATCATTATCATTATCATTATCATTATCATTATCATTATCATTATCATTATCATTATCATTATCATTATCATTATCATTATCATTATCATTATTATTATTATTATTATTATTATTATTATTAATCATCATCATTATTGCTATTCATTATTTATTATTATATCGGTGTTAGCCATTGCTCATCTATTCCTTTTTATTGGTATGAATTATGAAGTACTCACGCTTTTTTCAAATGGTAAGTCATTATTTGTCTCTCTCCCCTGTGTTTGCCTCATTGTCCATGCAAAAATAAGGAAACTTCTAAGTCATCACATAGCTGTCAGCTCTTAAAAGAATTGGCTCACTTAAGCCCAATATATTTCCCAATGTGACTATAAGGAAACGGCAGCAAACGTTTATCTCGAATAACTGAAGTAGATAGAGGAATAAGTGTAAGCATGATTTGTGCGATTGAGGAGAAAAAGTCATGTGTGTGTAACACAGAGTTTCTATTTATCTATCCACATGGGCGGATGCTTTTATAAAGAAAGACTCTTTTATATATAATTCCTAGGCCGTTTCGTCGTCCTCCAAACACAGCCAAATCTACGGAGAAATGCAGATTGGGGTCAGCACGTTGATTCCCCCAGCCGTAAGGCGACTTCTTGGTCTTTTAGGACTTAATCTTTCCATTAGGATAGCTCCTTAACGCGCATCTTGGCGCAGAGTGCACTCCGGATCAGTGCTTTTACTGGGAAAGAATCGCCATTCCGGTAGCGGTGATTGAACCCGTGTCCGTCGCGAGAGAGGCGGGTGTGTATCGGGACGGTCAAGAAGTCTTTTAATTTATTTCTGGGCCTGAAAACACACATTTCTTGTAAAATACGTATATGGAATACAGTATAAACCCGAAATAACGCGGTTGTTGTGGACATGATTTACCCGCCTTATATTGATTCCGCGGTATATCGAAATGTGAGCTCAGATGTGACAAAAGTCGATCCCGCGGAGGTGTAAGGAAACAGTCGTGCAGTAATAAATTACAGCAGGTAGGTACCTGAAAAGGTATATAATACAATGTACAGCACTTTGAAATAAAATTAGTTATCAGTAATGCTGGAGGTGTATTCTAGTCCTGAAATCGATCGCACTTTACACTATTGGTATGCTCAACACGTGAATTTACACTCAAAAAGCATGAGTCAGACTAAAATAATATGTTTACTTTCCCAGGTCTTAGAATTCCCGCACACCTTACAGAAAAACTATTGTTTCCATGTCCCGTTACAGCAATAACGCTAGAGATGTGATGAGGGTGAAAACTGTACTGCAGTACTGTTCTTTGAAGACATTTATAAACTCAACTTTCAAAAGTAAAAAAAAAAAAAAAAAAAAAAAATGATTACAACTAAATTTAAATAATACTTTTTTATTTTTCGGGAGACATACTTTCTCCGCGTTAAATCCGGACCGTGCTATTTTGGGCTTTTATCTACCTTCTCCACCTACCTAAATACGAGTTGAAGGTATTTGATATTTTGATATTTACAACATTATCAACCTCTATCACCGATGCGACACTAAAGTTTTCAAGTACCGAGCGGGATGGCTCAGGAGGTTTCGTATGTAGATCGCATTTGAGAGGCCTGGGTTCGATTCTCGCGGCCGACCTACCTGACCCATGGCTTTTATCGAGGATTTCCTGTGTCGCAGGTGAATTCTGGATAGATTAATTATATCCTTCGAATTTCATGCCCCATTTCACCTTCATTTTCATTGCACATCATCTATCCTATGGTAGTCTCTTTCAGGTCAGTGGGTGTCTCGGCGGTGTATGGCAGGATGATATGCTGTAAGTTAACCTTCTCCTCCCGTAGGACGATCTCAGGTGATCCGCCGCTTGTGCTGGCCTACCGGAGTGTTTCCAACTGGTAAAGCATAGGGACCCTGCCCTCTGCACTGCCGTGGCTCTTTGGGACGGCCGGATATCACCTCTCTCCTCTCCTCTGCTCCCTCCCTGGGATACCCACTTGAGGCATAGGTGCAATAGATCAAGACTGGTCGCAGTACCGAATCCCCTCCGTAGCAAAATCCAATTCAATCCAAACCAATCCAGTATAATCCAATCGAATCCAAAGTTTTCAACTTCACACAATACTTTTTTCCCTTAAAATAACTGTTAAATGATATTTTAAATTAGATATGGATAATAATGTGTGTATCTTACAGTTTTGAAGAATAACGCGTGATATACCCTTCATTCTTAATCAGTTCTGTATAATTTTGTTACTAATAAAATGTAACGGGGAGGAAGAGAGGGAGAGAGAGAGGGGGGGAATTGGAACTTACACAACATATGAATTTTGTCAAAGCATTCAATTTACATAACTTTTTAATGATATTAATCGTTTATTGGTAATTTGTTAGAAATTTCAAATAATATATATATATATATATATATATATATATATATATATATATATTTTTTTTTTCATTTTCTCTATGATGAACAATAGTGGGTAGAAACTTTGATACGATATTTCAATCGGAATACACGTTTTGAAGTCTCCTGCAAAATGAAAGCATTTTGAAAAAATGCATGTGCATGTGTGCGTATGTGAAAAGTATATATATATATATATATATATATATAGAGAGAGAGAGAGAGAGAGAGAGAGAGAGAGAGAGGGGAGAGGGGGAGAGGGGGAGAGGGGAGAGGGGGACAGGGGGACAGAGGGGGACAGGGGGACAGGGGGACAGAGGGACAGAGGGACAGAGGGACAGGGGGACAGAGGGACAGAGGGACAGAGAAGCCAGTTCAGCTTCTTCCAAGGCTGTAGACGATTTTCAAGGAAATTCTCTCGCTTCAAACTAATCTTTATATGAAAAAATTCCAGAATATTTTGATTTACGACTCTTAACAATTTTGATTACAATGTAGAAGACTGAAGATAGATTTGTGATAATTAAAATGAATTTCTTGAATTTTCTTTTAGTAGCTCTAAAGTCCTTGGTTCTCTGGATTACTTTTATATCAATTGAAGTGTGAGAAATAGACAAAAGCTTTCTAACCAAACATATATCAAGATCTGTCTAAGAACCGCATTTGTCATATTATTTTTGAGATAATAACCATTTTTCGACACATTCTTTATATCTGAATTCTCTGTTTCATAAATCGGAAGTCATTATGCGTTTTTCTTCAAGGTCTTACATTAGTATGGAATTCCAAAGGCATTACATGACGCACTCTTTAAAAACCTGATAGTCATTTACTTATCGTAGGGATTGTACAATGAAGTCATTCTTAAAACATTTGTCTCGTTTGACAAGAACTAAATCAAAACTTTAAATTCTGAAGGAATAGAAGTGCGAGTAATGTAAATGTAACAAATAAGATTGCTGTGCATACGTTACGTCATTGATATATAGCAGTATATATTGCCATTAATTTATGTAGTTTCAATAATGTACCTTGACTGTTTGAACGTTTTGTGTATTATATCACAAATTTCTTGAAATGTGTTTAATTTTAGTTTTATTACAATTGTAGTTGAAACGGCCTAGGCTGTGTTGTGTGATGTGGCTTTTAATATACAAAATGCAGTCTCTACTATGTCATATGCGCTACTTAATTAAAATGATTGTAGTATTATAAAAATGACTTCAACCCCCCTAAAAATATGTTCATATCGTTTAGTTATTCAGATGTTCGGTAACAACAACTACATATATGACAATGTCACTTGCATAATTTAATCTGAAGTAAGAACTGTGACATTAATAAGAGAGTTCATTAGCATAGATTTCTAAATTTGAAATAGTTTGATATTTCCTGCATTATCTGTAAACATTTTCTTTAACAAATGCACATGTAAACACCACACATGATTAAGTTCAATATCAGTGCATTTTTCTGAAGCTTAAAATCATAACATGGAAAACTGCCATAACACATAAATAGAAACATCTTTTATTCTTTCTGCAAATTAAAATATAATTTTCTATCCGTTAATTGATTTTCTATCAATTTTCGAAGAGAAAACTATGACTTTGTGGAGTCACTTAAAATATACTGAAACCAATATTCAGTTATAATTGACTAAAAATGTGGGAAGATAACGATTTAATAACTTACAATAGAAAAATTAATATATAAAAGTATTAATAAACTCCTATAAATTATGGACTAATAAGATTAAACTTGATGCCAAAACTATTTATATCTAATACTAAAGATGTAAACATGTTTAAACGTTTAACTTCATTAGTTTAGGGAATTGAAATTTCATCACACTTAGTTCCACAATTTGTGTTGTAATCGAAAAAGAACTGCGGAAGATAAGGAATGTTTTCCTTCAAGTTTGTGCGAATGAAAGCTACTGGGCGGTCTCGTGGAAACCTCCTGACATGTTGTTCAGTCAAAAATCACAGCAATGTGGGCGGAACATTGTCGTGATGCAACTTGAGATGTCCCATCTTAGTTTCCATTGTCCGAAGACATCCAGAAGGCAGCTGGGCCATGACAGTACATTCGTTTTCACATGACGTGTGTTATTTGACTCTTTTGCATTAAAAAGATGAGTCAATTTGTTCACCTCCTTTTTGACGATATAGTCACAACCTCTCTCCCTTTTCTGTATCATTATTAATTTATATAATGTTTTAGATGTTCCCTTTTTCGTTCACGTTAAATTCTGTCAAAGTATAAATTGCTGCGATAGTGGTTATGCAATTAGTACAAGCAGGCACCAAATAAGAGATTTTTAAATTAAGAGAGATTTTCATAGTAAGTGTAAAACACTATCTGTTCCTAGATTGATTACGTTTAAGTCATTACGATGAGAGAAAACTTTGCAAAAGTTTGTACCATATTTAATAACTAAATACTAAAATTAAATTAAACGTATAACAATTATTTCATGGGCTTTCAGCATCATGAAATTTTTACACATAGAGAAAAGGTATTTGTCTTCTCACACACTATTTGTAACACTTTGAAAGTAGCCTTATACAATTGTTTTTTATTGTTGATTCATCTAAAAAGTATTTGTGAATTGTGTTGTTCAAGAAAAGTTCTCGATGGAGTTAATCACAATATTTTATCTAACATATTAAATAGGTTAAATATAAATGCGAATGACTACAGTTATTTACATTTTCTTTGAGTGAAAGATATAAAACAACAAACCGAAACCGAAATTTTCTTTTGTCGAAACAATAATGATGTTTCTCCAGCCCCAATTTGTTTCTTATGTATATTAATGGTTTACTAAACACGTTTTCAATTATAGTATGGGTCTTTATTCCCCATTCAAAAGTCTTATTATTTGGAGGAAAATTAAGCCTAACTATTTTCAAGCAGACAGGGGATTGAAAACAATTAAGAAGCCTTGAGTTAACGGTTCTCTCATTAAACACCAACAAAACAATAACCATTCTTTATCATCTGCTAATGTCAAGCTCACTGACTTACCATTGATTTCTGCCGTACTAAATTTAAAAGACCCCTTAAAAACAAATTCCAAACAAGAGATTTAAAAATAAACTAGAGAGCACTTGTGATTGAATGCACTAACACATAGCGTATTTCATCAATCTGTCAAATTACAGACCCATTTTCATAATGATACATCTTTAGTTCATCATATCTTTTAGGATTGTGTAGTTCGTTTTAGTACAATGCCTTTTATGCTTTTATAAAGATGATAGATAAATTAAAATGTGTCTGAAGAAGCCTATCAATTATCTGAATTGAACATACTCAGAGTCCATTGTATTTACTGTAATACCTTACTAAAATAAACAAACATGTGGAATAGCTTCTCCATATATTATCATAAATACAAACAAAGGATCTGACTTTGTGTGCCTGATGAATACGAATATTTTAACTGCAGTAAAAATCTTGGTTCAAGGTAATAGCTGAAAAAGAGGTGAGGGGTTGCATTGCTAAGTATTTTTCTACTTATTCCAAAGAAACTGGATATTTATTTATTTATTGTTAATTGCGATGAAATTGCACAATGCATTTACACATTTCGTCGTAATAAAGGGCACGGTAGTTAAAACAAAAGTAACAGTTTTGTAAAATTATATCGGTATACCATAACTGTAAAATCCCATAATATTTACACATCCACGAGAAAAATCAATAGCTATTTACCACTGGTAAAATTACTGTGTTATAGATACATGATTTTCTCTGTCCACAATTCTAAAATTTGTTCTTACAAAACATTATTTTGATACCTTCATGTTAATTAAGATTCACAATTTCAGAGACGGCTTTATTACACTTTTTGTTTAGGTGCAATGGGAATACAGAAGTGTTGATGTCACATCTTTTAAAAGTGATTCGCTATTTGATAATGACATTCCGTTCTCTTTTTATTATAGCGTTAACAAACTGCTGTACTCCATTCACACGGCTTTTTCTACTCGCTCTTCTAAACTTCTAAACTTCTTAAAAACGAATTATTTAAAAGTTATAGGTAAAAGGAGAATGGAGGAAAGCTAATGTTTAAAGCTAATTACTAATAAGTGCTGTTTTCATGAAATTCCGGAAAACGACTGACTTTATGTAAGCAAGGGTTCCTTAGTTAAACATACCAATAAATATGGATATCATGAATTGGCTGATATCACAGAAAGCTATTTGGAATATATTGCACGCTTTAAAGAAATGCAAGCTGCTGTGCATTTCCCTTTTTCTAGAATCTGTCTCTGATGGTTTTAACATTTTATATAAAGTTTCTTTCCAATGAAGAAACCTTCACAAGTGTTTAACAATAAATTCAATATATCAATTTTATTTCTCGTAAGTATATCTTCAAGATATTATTGAAACTTTTTTTTTTTATGTAAAAGGTGATTTGGGCTAGGGTTTTTTCAAATTCATTTTCATGGGGAATTTTCTCGATAATACTTGTGCCCCATCTTTGCAAGGTACTGAACATACATCTCACAGGAACATCACTAAACTTGCATATCAGAACATACATCGCGCACACGCACACACTTAAAAAAGTGAAGTACTTTCTCCACTTACATATTCATATTTACAGATTTTAACATTAAAAATAACAATTAAGTGGAAAGAATTGAATTTTAATGTTTCAAGTTAGTTGTATTAATGTTTATTATAAGGTTGCTTTAGTACAGTATTATTTATTCGTTTTGAAACATTATTGTTAATTACTAACGTATTTGTATCACAAAATTGGATTTTATAACTCAAAATTGTCATGTTTTATCGACAGCTACTAATGTGGTTCATAAAATGTTTTAAAATATTACCTTTTCTATACATTTTTGGTAGGAACGTAGGATGCTTTTTTAAATAAAGAATTTCAAGGTTTCTATCAATAAATTAAACCAATTGATGGAAGTTAATTCTCTTTCCACACGAGCCGTGTGTAGGCTAAGTTTTGGATAAGGAGTAAGACTGAAAAATACAATGCCACAGACGAGATTTGAAAATAGCATTGAAATTTTCAGTCTGACTCTATCCAAATTAAACCAGTCTTTAAAATATTATTAGTTAAATTTTTGTTCAATAAAAAATCAATTAATCTTCCATGAAGTAATACGAACACAGGAAAAATATATCAATATTTCATTTTCTAATAAATATCCTCCAAGTTCCCTTTATTTTGACTGACTTGCGTAACTGGTAAACTATAAGAGATTAACTCTTAATGCACAACAAATGTATATCTCGTTAAATCACGCAACTTATATCGAATCAATTTTTCGGGGAGTTAACAATTTCCAAGTTATTGGCTTAAATGTTCAGCTACTCATACTTTTCTCAATTTGGAGGTCGTTATTCGGCTCTCTCTCTGTCTCTTTCTTGCATATGTAAAAAGAACAGAATTTCAGGATGAGACTGAAAAGTTTATTAGCACAGCCGAGAGTTTTCAACCTAGATTATATCTTTCCAGCATTTTTATACACATAACTAGTGTAAAAGAACAATTAATGTCCATAGTTTAACCTACTAATTGGTTGAACAATGAAGTGCTGGACTTCAAGGACTTTAAGTGATTATTTACAATACTGGTAAGTATTTTAGTTAATCGATGGAAATAAATCATTTCTCCACACTAGCCGTATAAAGGCTAAGATATTTGATGGATAGAGTCAACATGAAAAATTCAATGCCATGGCCGGGATTTGAACCACGGATCTCCTGGTTTCCGTCCAGTCGCTCTTAACCTTTGAGCTACCATGGCCAACGCAGCGCCCTGGCATTAAATTCTCCAGTGACTCGTATATTTCCCCGGTAGACCACTAGGGGCTCTCGCATCCGAGATACACCGTTTGTGGCGACTTACTATTGTAAGTACTTAAGTCCCAGGCTTCATCATTTAACTCTTATTTAACTGGACGGAAACCAGGAGATCCGTGGTTCAAATCCCGGCCATGGCATTGAATTTTTCATGTTGACTCTATCCATCAAATATCTTAGCCTATATACGGCTAGTGTGGAGAAATGATTAATTTCCATCGATTAACTAAAATAATAAGAGTTAAATGATGAAGCCTGGGACTTAAGTACTTACAATAGTAAGTCGCCACAAACGGTGTATCTCGGATGCGAGAGCCCCTAGTGGTCTACCGGGGAAATATGAGTCAACTGGAGAATTTAATGTCAGGGCGGTGCGTTGGCCATGGTAGCTCAGAGGTTAAGAGCGACTGGATGGAAACCAGGAGATCCGTGGTTCAAATCCCGGCCATGGCATTGAATTTTTCATGTTGACTCTATCCATACTGGTAAGTAGTTTAACAGTATTGTAAATGATCACTATTAGGCTATGTTATCTGATATAAATTTGAGATCTCCTTGTGGTTTGTCGGGACAATTGCTAGGAAAATATAACGTCGTGCTGACATGGTAGCTCAGTAAGAGCAACCGGACGGTTACCGGAGGATCGTGATTCAAATCCTGGCTAAGGCATTGCATTTTTCATTCTAATTCTACCTTTCCATCTTTGTCCTACGACATATCGTGTTAAAGAAGCATTAATTTTCATTACAAAATTACGTTTATAAACACAGATATCGCATTTCGTAGAATTCTTTCAATTTTATCTGACATTTGCGTTTGAAATCTATATAACTTTCTCTGAGACCTAAAGTAGCGAAACTCGGCTTTTACGTATTGTGTGAGTGAATGGCGCAGAGCATGTGTAACCCATAAAAACTACATCCACATGTCTTGTTTACCGATGTTGGAAACATTTACTAAGCACAGCTCAAGTCTTTTCGTGGAGAGAGAAAAAAAAAAATGAAGTTTTCAGATGAAAGACATTTTAAGAGCCGTCTGCTCGAGATAATGTTAGCATTAACGGTCCTGTTTAATTACTCCATACATCATTTAGAAACGTGGTTCTGGGAGAGTTGAGAAGAGCTCATATCGCACATCGAAATGCCCTGCAAGTGCGGAATTTCCTGCATCCTACTTCGATTGCTGGTGTATTCAGCATCACAGGTTGCTATTATGTATATAAAGAATGAACGGTGTATGCACTAATGAACCCTGGAGACAGAAGCGTTCTGTAACTCGAATAAAGACGCCAACATCCCGAAAAAAGAGGATTCGAACCAGGATACAAGACAGAAGTAGATTCAGTTTTCGTCCAAAATCATTGTAGAGCAGTATTGTATTATTCAGGACTGGTAGCGACAAAAGTTTTAATTGTAATTTATTTTATTTTACCCTTTTATAATTTCTTTTTCAAAAATTTGTGAAAGGCTTTCATTAAATCACCAGAATAGAGGGGTATTTCATTCATCGGGAAAAATGCAATAAGAAATGCAGGTTTTGATAACAATCGGAGATAAACAACGAATCAAAATGAATAGCGAAATATAGTTCACGAATTGAAACTTCCATAACCAATATATCCAGTTATAGGGAATCCTGTACTCTGGATTGAATTTACAAGCCGAAAAATTCTGTTATAGGAGTTGCAGTTGAAGTTAGATTTCAAGAAAAGACTTTCCCGCCTCGGTAGCGTGGTAGTAGCATGTTTGCCTCACGTTCAAGAGGTCCCGAGTTCGAATCTCGGTTAGGGTGAGTTACCTGGATAAGGTTTTTCCGGGGGTTTCCCTTATCCTGGTAGACGAATGTCGGGTATTCTCTAAGCTCCATGGACTCCAGATTCATTTGAGCATCATTTCATCAATTTCATCTATCGTGCGATATGACTTAACGTTGGGGGACGTGAATTACAAAAAAAAAAAAAAAAAAAAAAAAAAAAAAAAAAAAAAAGTGAAAAGACTCAGAATTACTATTGTGTTCTTCCAACTGGTGATACCTCCTAATTTAACTGTGGTTAAATAACTCATTATCAAGTAACTGCGATCCCGGTAAAGAGAAAGGAATTAAGAGATGTGAGCCGGCTACTGTTCTGACAAAGCCGGCCTTTTACCTGCCATCACAAGTTCGGAAAATGCCAGCAGCCAACTTCAAGACCTTTGATTATACCAAGCCTAAAACATTCTATTTCCAGATGTTTCCAGAAACCTTCTACAGTGACCTGGGGACTTGCATAAGATGCCACATGTCAGTCAGTCATTCGACCAAGTCTTTCTTTGAGAATCGAAAGTTACGAAGCAGTCAGTGTATGCAACAGAATTGAAGTAAACTTAAGCGCTACAGTAACCTCTACGGACCGGTCATATTTGCGCTGTTCATTAATAAACCTAAAATTAAGTGTAACTTCGCATTATAGTAACAGTTTTGGTGACAAAGTCAGTTAAGCATAACTTGCTGTAGTTATTTCGTCACAGTATTAACAAATATTAAACACAATAAATATAGATTTAAGGAAAATCAGTAGGTTAATATTCCTTGAACCAGTTATGTTCTTTAGCAGGTACTTACAGAATAAAGTAAATAAATATTTTGCTTGTTAACGACGCTGTCAGTTGCTAAGATCATGTCAACGCCACCAGTGTACCGAAATTTCGTCCCACAGGAGTTCTGTTAACGGTAAATGTACTGACATAGGCTGCCGCTTTTAAGCACAATTAAAAATCATAGGTCTGGACGGGTTTGAACCCCTAATCTTGGAGGCAGTACAGAGTAGTAAGTACAGTATAGGAAATACTGAATTCCACATAATTAAAAATGTAGTGACAGAGAGAACAGAGAGAAAACATTATTAATGCAAGTTTGGATAAGAACGAATTTGAAATTTACATTCAGCATTTTCTGATGATTTGAAGCA
Organism: Mantis religiosa; assembly: GCA_030765055.1. NCBI lineage: Eukaryota > Metazoa > Arthropoda > Insecta > Mantodea > Mantidae > Mantis > Mantis religiosa. The sequence continues at coordinate 120,856,292 of CM060953.1, read as the reverse complement.
AAGGCAATTTCCCTATCCATTATCAACTTTATCCTAGACACATTTGTCGTGAGTTTTTGTTTTCTCAAAAAGTAGGGCTAATGAATTTATTGAAAATCATGAACGTTCAGTATAGGATGTCTCAAATGATTCTCCGCACTGAAGTGCTAACATATTCGCTCATATCAATTAGGTTGGCGATATTGACTTCACTTAGCAAGCACAACACATATTAACTTCATTTACATTGTTCATGCAGTATAGGGCATTGCATTATCCTGTTGCAACAAAACTCTATTTCGGTTAACTAATGCTGGGTATCTTCGTCTCAAAATTCCATGAACCCGTTCCAGTTCTTTAGAATAAAGATTCGCATCAATCGCCCGCCCGTTTAAAACTAACTCCCAGCGAATCACATCTTCAAAATTCCACCAGACACACAACACTACTTTGGGACTGAACTGACTTTTTTTAACGATGACTTTTAGCGACGGGCGGCGATCAAGTCACTGTTTGAAGGCATCGGGTTTCGGTAAAATATCCATTCTCCTGACAAATCCATGGGATTAGGATAAGCTGACGACAGATATCCACCCTACGTTCAGCCTGTTGAGGTACCAATTCATGAGGTACAGATCTACATCTTCTGAATGATTTTCCAAGTGTCTTAATGTGGCAATGTATGGAATCTTTTGACGCACCAAGTTCTTCTGAAAGTCTATGGGTAACGTTTTGCCGATTTTATCGCAAAACTTGGCGTAGGTATATCCTCAATATTCCAGAACGTAAATTTTTAGCCTTTTCTTCTCCATTGTTGAAACGTTGAAATCATCGTTGTGCCAAATGCTCACTAACACCTTCTCCTACTTCACATATTCTTCGAGCTGCGGCAGCGGCTTTATAATCTTGTTCCTAGTAGTGTTTTAGAAAGACTCTTCAAACTTAGTTATTTCCATTTTGTGATTGTTTATTAACGGTTTTTTTGTTGTTGTAATTTACGTCCTCCAACGTTAAGTCATATCGGATGATGAATGAAATGGGTGAAATTATGCTAAAATGAGTCTAGGGTCCATGGAGCTTAGAGTTACCCGTAATTCGTCTTGAAGGATAAGGGAAAACCCCGGGAAAATCTTATCCAAGTAACTCACCCTGACCGAGATTCGAACTCGGGACCTCTTGAACGTGAGGCAGACACGCTACCATCTACGCTACCGAGGCGGGCGTTTATTAACTGAAGACTGATACATGCTCGTAATGTACGCAACAGTAGGCATGGCATCCTGTAAATAGCATTGCCAAACCGTAGAAACCCAATACATTTTCCAGAAAACACACACACACACACACACACACACACACACACACACACACACACACACACACACACACACACACACACACACACACACACACAACACACACACACACATACACACACACACACACACATACACACACACACACACACTTCTTATGAGATAACCTAATAAATGGCGGCCATCAACAGGAAATATAACTATAATCTCTGTATTCTCTCCCTCTTATTAATTTTGATTTTTAATTTTTTTGCTGCAATAAGTTAGCAAGATTTCTTTATCTTTTGTCATAAAGGCATAGTGGCTTCAAAGTTGTCTCGCATATTTTTCTTAATCTCGAGTATTTTGAGCAGCCCGAGCATAAAAAGGTCTGTAGGTATGTCTTTTATATTGGCACCATGATTTAAATAATATACATTTGTATGCATTCCAAATTTAAAATTAAATGAGGTTTCTCACACATGCAAGGCGAAGCTTTTCCTGAATTTTACAGTTTTTCCATTTTGAGCACCCTTTTCCACGATAAACGTTTCGTTACTTCATTTTCTCTGAGGATGGTGATGATTAGAAGAAAAAAGTTTTTCTTAGAAGTTCCATTCTACAGCCCTGATGTAGTAATTTAGGTCATCATTAATTCACACTACTCCTTATCTAAACGATGTTCCTTTGTGGTAAGCTAAAAGCTTCATAAAAGAACCTTAACAAGGAAAATAATGTTTTTAGGTCAAGCTACTTCGCTAAATAGGCATTTAGCAAGGAATGTTACTGGGAAGAAAGAACATAACATAGATGGTGTTACGGCTTTTAGCCCCTCCGCTTTCTCTCCCGGTATATCATCTCCCAATGAAAGAAATTTCTTTCATTACTATGAAACAATACTTGGATTTCTCAGAAAGTTAGGGAATAAATAACACCTTTCGGAATTAAATATTCCTTTCATAGTAATGTCTATAAAATTAGGAATAACGTACAGTTAAATATTCTAATGGAATGGAAATAAAGAATGAAGAAGCTTGAATATGTAAACAAATTTGTAAGTCAACGTCTTGGAAAAATTACGTTATCTAAGATAATGTTTGTTCTTTCCCGTATTTTCTGTTTACCTTACAAACGACTTCTCTAATTTGTCATTCTACAGGTATGCCCTTTTAATTCAGGTAATATAGCCTTCGGTATTAGGACATTTATTTCTCTTTTTCTAGTTGCAAAATTTATGTACCTTCTTCTCCACTGAACTCCTAGTTTGCAGCTCGCAACTTCAGCAGTAAAATCGAATTCCAACTAAAACGGCTTTTCATGATTATCCTCCTACAGCTTCCCGATCCCCCTTTGGATTTCTGTGATTTAAAAGTGTAGTAGCCAACATAAACATACATTCACAACCACCGGTACGATTTTTTTTCTAATACTCTTTTGCATTCTGAGAATCTCAAAACGTACGCTTCTATAGAATTTCTATATCAGTTTAGTTACACAAAAACTGTAAAAAAAAAGCAGAAACACTAAAAGGTAAACAAATATATCCAATTAAAACAAACATGTTACGTCATGGAAATTAATTGTTCTTTCACACTTGCCGTGTGTAGGCTAAATTGTGGAAACGTAGAGTCAGACAGAAAAATTCAATGCCATAGCCGGAATTACTCTACGTTTCCACATGTTACGTCATATTTCACTACAGTTAACATCCTAACCTTGTGTGTTTAGAATGGAAATTATAAATACAATTCTGAATTAACACACTATATGAGATTGAGCTACGATATGTTGTACAACGTCTACAACGTCTTAATCATTTTCATCCGAGGGGAGATGTTTTGTTCCTGACATCTTTCGGGTTTTCTTGACACTCTGTTTCGTAGGTGACGGTATTATGGCAGTGAACGGGGATGTCTTCATAACCTCTTCACTTCCTTGAGTGTTTAACCCTGACTGAGATGGTTGTGACGGTTAAGACTGACTGCTAGAAGCATGAACCTCAGCATCTTCACATGATGTCTCAGGAGCGTCTTCAAGAGACTGAAAGCAATTGTGAGACAGATATTTATGGTTGAATGGATAGATAGCGGTTCAGTTAAACCCTTCCAATGCTTTACCAATTGTAGCTAATTTCTTCCATGCTTGAGAGAACAATATTCCAAAATTAAATTTTGAGATAGATGAACTTGGATTGTTTGGATGAAATATGTATCTTCTTGGTGATAAAATGATTTTAGGGCCTTGGGCACTGTCCTATCTAGAGGCTACAGGGCATGAGTTGTATGAAGTGGCAGACTTATAATTTCAATTATAAGCATCTCTGAACCTGGCTCCTTTAAACATCACAAACGGTGGAACAAAACCCCAGTTACACTGCAACAAGCTATAACAGTTACATTTTCATCCCTCTTCACACTTTCAGCTTCACATCTCTTGCTTCTTTAGAAGCTACTATTATTTAGGGGTATTCCAATCTCGTCCATGTTAAATATAAGGTGTATTTTGTTCGAAATAGAATTTAATTCTGCATAAATTCTCTCATTAAAGAAAATAGTGCCTCTACTACATCCTTATTTATTCCTGCTGCCCTTACCTTGGACAAACCCTGTGGTTTTCTCAGAGAAATGTCTGTATTTCTTTTCATAATGTTCGTAAACCAGTCTTTTCCTGTCATAGCTTCTTGTTCATTCCACGGGTGACCAATATGCTTTTTCTGGGTATATGCAAAAGCTGTTCTTTTAATTTTTCTGTGGTGTACTGCCAAAGCCACGACCAGCCAAATATTTTAGTCTTTCAGTCAGATCTTTCTCCTCCTCGAAACAAACCGTAGGATGTCCGACTGCTCGAAATTTACCTTATGCATTGCTTCTTTTTATTTTATTAACACTGTCTTTAAGTGTAGAAAATGCACACTGAAAAAACCTGCTGCTCCTCTTAGGCTGAGGTCCCCTTGAAGAACACTCGAGACAGCGTGATCCATATCTTCATCTCTCCATTTTTTACCTGGGCCTTTGCGTTTTCTAAGTTCGAACCATCTGCAATACATAAATATATAAGCCTTTCTCGTACTGGTAAACATATGAACAATTAGGTATAATAAATATTACAGAAAAAGTAAGTGAGTATAATAGCCCCAAAACCACTGAGCGGAATGGCCCCAAATGCACTGTTTTTAAAAATACGCGCCTGTAAAGCAGGACGAAAGATAGTCTGCACTACTCTCTAGCAGAGTATGCAGTAACCTCCACCCTGAGATACACATGTTTCCGTTATCACAAACTAGCATTGCTTTAAGCTTTATCCCTTATTTTTTAGGAGAAAAAATGTCTATCTTTGCTAAACATGCATTGTATTTGGTTACCTTCAAACAAGTTTCTTCTTATTAATTCAAAACTGATGCAGTAACCACTAAATTACTGTGCAGTTGTTCCTACACTAACTCGCAGAGGTATGACAAGCACAAAACAAGATATCGTTTGCGCGCAATAAATGCGCAGTAGCCAAATTTGTTATTTTGAGCGGAATAGCCCCATGAGCGAAATAGCCCCGCTCTACCCTATTATATTTAAAGTGCTCTGTGTGCTGGTACGATATGTTTATAAATAAAATTGGCAACTATTCTGCTTTCTCTTCGTACACTTCACTCATTTACAATTTTAACATTACCGGCTTCTTCTAAAACAGGAAATTAAACAGTAAAACTTATCACAAAATGGTACGACATACGCAGTAATAAACATCCGAATTTTACTTGGAATTCATAATATCTGTTGGTCTCAAGGTAGTTCAAGATTTAAACTCGAATAAATGATTACCTATGATCATTTCTCCATGTATTATACCATGTTAAATCACGCAATACATTATGTTATAGGGCATGGTATTAAATAAAAGAAAAAAGCATTGTTGATTTATACGCACCGAGAGTGCCTTTTGTTTTTTTAAAATATATATTTCTGGAATATTCCCTGTTGAAAGTTTAAAATGTAAAAAGGAATATTTAAACATATATAATATTTCATATTCATTCATGATTTCGTGTCTTATTAGCCCAAATCGTTGAAAATTTCCAGATTTGGCATATTTGAATATCGATTATTAATAATACGATTCAGATTTTTAATATGGTTATTACACATTGGATTATTGAAACCATTCCTATGCAGACATTTAAATAGTCAAAATGGAATTTTTAGAAAAGCAAGGTTCATAATGAATTAGGGCACAACTAAAATGAGATCGCAAAGAGGGACAAACTCCAAAATTTCTTTACCACCTACTTCAGTTGGTTAAGTATATTATGCACAAAAAAGCAATGCTTGTTTTGATATCACAAAAACGAATTTTAAAATGAAGGTCCTTGGACATGTTTACTTCTTCGAAGAGTATAGCTTAAAAATAAAAATTAAATATAACATTTTGTATTTGAATTAGTTACAGATTTGAGACTTTCATAATAATCGTATCTTAAGCAAAACTGAAAATGGAAAAGCTTGATTTGCTTTTACATTATATTTGGGTATTACCATCTTGAATTTTATGTCAGTGATCAGTAAAATTATGTTTATTCTAATTGAAATATCTTTAACTTTGAAGTCATACAAAATAGATACAAACACACTGCTGAAAAAAACTAATAACTCGTTAACACATATAATGTTTCCGAAATATTCATAGTATGTCAACATTTTCCCCTATTTTATGTGCATAAATTATTGGTAAATCTTTGAAACTTATAACAAGGTCGCTACTGGTAAAACCACCTCGTGATATAACAATTGCTGTTTTGAATTTCTAAGTTCTAATAATTTTATTTAAGTACATTTGTCTGTAAAACGATTTAATAATAATAATGATAATAGTGATAATAATAATAATTATGATAATAATAATAGTAATAATAATAGTAATAATAATAGTAATAATAATAGTAATAATAATTGTAATAATAATAGTAATACTAATTGTAATACTAATTGTAATAATAATAATAGTAGTAATAATAATAATAATAATAATAATAATAATAATAATAATAATAATAATAATAATAATAATAATAATAATAATAATAATAATAATAATAATAATAATAATAATAATAATAATAATAATAATAATAATAATAATAATAATAATAATAATAATAATAATAATAATAATAATAATAATAATAATAATAATAATAATAATAATAATAATAATAATAATAATAATAATAATAATAATAATAATAATAATAATAATAATAATAATAATAATAATAATAATAATAATAATAATAATAATAATAATAATAATAATAATAATAATAATAATAATAATAATAATAATAATAATAATAATAATAATAATAATAATAATAATAATAATAATAATAATAATAATAATAATAATAATAATAATAATAATAATAATAATAATAATAATAATAATAATAATAATAAATATATATTATCGGTTTTATAAAGCATAGAAAATAGTTGTGTAATTGTTAAATGTCAAGTTCTCTAAGAGTTCTCATTACTGCTTCACAATATTTCAAAATGGTTTACCAACTCGCCAGGGGCTAGCAATTTCCGCCCGGCTCTAGTGTCCAGAGCACCGGCATGTTAAAAGCCTCTAGAAACCTCAAAAGCAAAAAAAGGATGAAGCCAGAAGCCCAAGACATCTGCCCCGCCAGGCTGCACTTCAGATGTTCATCAAGCGTACACAAAGGGAGGTTCCTGACCTATTCCCTTACTGGGTAAACATGCTGCAATACTGCGCATGGTGACATAAAGCTGGCCAGTGTTTATACTTCCCTACAACAGATATAAATATTTTCCTAAGTTTATTGTCCTTGTATAGGGTGGTACTGTATACCTGCTCTCGACACGATTAATGCTGAAGCATATGGTACTACCACACTGAAACTTATCTCGGAAGAACTGTAGAAGAAAATGAACCATAAGGGATATTTTCCTTCATAGAGGCTTGTGCAAGTTTGGAAAGGTAGAGTCAGACTGAAAAATTCAATACTATGTTCAGGATTTGAACCATGGATCACCTGGTTGCTCTTAAATATTGAGCTACCATGGCCAACATGCCAGCATGGCATTAAATTCTCCAACTGAATGTATTTTCCGCGGTAAACCATTAGGTGTTCTCATATTGAGATGAGCACCTTTTGTAGCGACTTACTGTTATAAATACTTAGGTCCCAGGCTTCATAGTTTAACCCTATTGTTAGGTTAATTGATGGAAATTAACGCTTTAGATTTCGAATTACATGGTACAGTAACAATCTATAGGAAATAACACACAAATGGAGATCGTTTTTACTAGTGAAATATAACCCTTTTGGAAATAACTCGTCTGAGTATTTACACCAGCCACAGCTCCAGAAGACCTTCAGCTTTGATTTTGGTTGGATCCAAAAAACATGTTCTCTGGTGTTTTGATGGGTGGAAGTAGTCATCTGTAACTGAATGTCATACATGTATTGAGATGAACATCGAGTATTGGAATTCTTGTGTAAAAGCAAATGTGCAATAATTTATAACTATAGTTAGCAAAGTTCCAAAAGTTATAAAATACTGCGATAAGGAAGGAGCCTTCAAAATTTTGACAGTAAAGATGATAAAATATGAAGACTGAACACGCTGTGTTACATTGGAACGCAGACACCAATAACTAATTGTACATTTTCATAAAGGTGCTTTCTTAGTTAATATACTTCTTGATCCTGTGTATCTTGTGTAATAAAATTAGTTTATGCTGCTAACGTTGAGGCTTATAAAGAAGTGTATTTCACAAAAAACAGAAAAGCCTCTGTGTAGTGGCTTAAGGATATGTATGACTGAAATTCCATTAACATTTTAAAAGATCACCTTTTCCTCTTTTTAGTCTATAAAATAGTGTAAGCCTTCCTGAATACGAAGAAAGCTTAGATAGCATCCGCAAGCCATTGTTAAATGCTGTGATCTAGTTTGAAAGTTACGTGAATGCTATTGTTAGATATGAATTCTAATTCTTTATCCTTGTTTTCTCGCTATTGTTTCAGCATTTTTCATCATTTAAGATTCTCCTTGCGTCGCAGTTTTAGTGAAACGCTACTCACGTTCATAGAGAAACAGTGAATAGAAATTGCCCTGGGTTTTATTGTGAGATGCTTTTTAAGTACACTTTCTTCACTTCAAAACACAAAAATTTCAAATTTTGGGCAAAATAGCCGTATTCATAGCTTTAAACATTTCTGGAGCCTAAAGTTATTGAGACACAGAGAAACCTAGGGTGTTATTAAAATATTAGACCAAAATTTAAGTTATTTTGTCGCAAGGAACCTTTTAGGTAACGTAACCAAAAATAAATAAGTTTGACCATATTTTCCAAAATATCAAATTGAAATTGACAAAATTTGGGCTGTATCATAAATCTGTGGTATAAATCTTAAAAAAATAGTGTTATTACTTCAGGATTTCAAATTTTCAATCATAGATATCCTTAATTGAGTAAATATCTATATATTGCAATGCAAGTAAGGTAAGTGTATCTATGTAGAAGTTGGAAAATATGAGATCAAGTCGAGTGTTTTAAATTCTACATGATTATTTCATACTTTGACGATAGTGGAGAATACAAATAGTTCTGTGAAGGAAAATTAAGTGCTGTCAGTTAGCCTCTATGAATTGGTGACTGATTATTGATTCCTGGTACTGTTATCTAAGCTAGTAATTTCAATAATGTCAAACTTTTCATCAGATTAATTTATTCATCTTGAAACAGAATATTTAGGTACAAAAGTCTAAAGCCATTATTCAATCTATTAATTGAAGTTCAACAAGGTTAGTATATGCGAGGCAAATTGGATATTGTAGGTTGTAATTTAAAGAACAAAAATAAACCTAATGTACTCACTATAACAATAAAAAAATATTACCATCTGTCTTTACTTTTAATACTTTCTTTTTAATTTACGTCTTCCAACGTTAAGTCATATCGGACGATGAATGGAATGAGTGAAATGATGCTCAAATGAGCCCAGGGTCCTTAGAGCTTGGAGTTACCCGACATTCGTCTTTTAGGATAAGGGAAAAATCCGGAAAAATCTTATACAGGTAACTCACCCTGACTGAGATTCGAACTCGGGACCTCTTGAACGTGAGGCAGACACGCTACCCCCACGCTACCAAGGCGGGCTGCTTTTAATACTAAATTCACCTTGTCACGTCATACTGAAATGAAAAAAAAAAATAGAAAGAAAAGTCAGTTCATTTGTATAAAAACTCAGAAATAACAACCACAAATTAGATGTTTTTGTCCCGCTTATCGCACGTGAAACCAGGTTTCGTAGTGCTCACATTGGGTACTGTCTCCCTTCTTTGAGGATAAACCTAAGTAGCACAGAATCCACAAATGCATTTCCTCCTTCTGCATATAGAATTAACCCTTTATCACCTGGAGAAGAAATATGCATCGATGACTACGTTGCTAGAACGCTGTTGTTTGCTGCGTCATAAGTATTTGCTATCATCTGATACAAGAATGATCCTGTTGTAAATACTTACGAGGGAAGAAAGAGAAAGACAGTGTGATTGGTGTCAAAAATCAAAATCAAAATGTGGAATTTAGGTACTGGGTACCAAGGCTGTTTAGGGATATACCCTCTTCAGCCCAGAAGTGTTTCTTTGTTTTGAGGTTTGTCTGGCAGAGATCATCGTGGGTGGCATTAGCCTCAACAAGCCGCTCATCGGAAATTCGTTATCATTTATACAGGCAGTTATTGCCTAATAACCATTCCGCTACATTATCTCTTTCTTCCTCCCTACATATGCTTACAGCAGGATTGTTATAGTTTGAGACATTATTGCATTTGGCGTCTTCATTTTCGAGAAAGATTTACCCAACTGTAGTTCACGTTTGTCCTTAAGAACGGCGATATTTTCAGATGAAGTACAAAATTAAGGTAAAGTGATCTCTGTTTAGCATTAATAATTTATCCTATAATAATTGTGTTTTAACTATATATAAGTGTACTTATTTCTCTTTATATTTGTAGTAAGATTTTGTCTGTTTCTTGCAGTATGGCCAAGTTCATTCAGGATGGAGAGAATAGGTTATGGCGAGAACATTCGAGATATACATGTTCAGTGTTATGAAGATTGTTTTACACACATGGTTAATTTGGTGAAAGTCATTAAAGCCATTTATAGGAAATGAAAATTCTTGAAACATTTATACTATAGCAGGATTATCTGAAAAATATTTGTCACATCGTAGAAATATTCTGAATTTAAAAAAGTATGACATTTAACCATGTTTCCATTTTTCAGTTATGCTGTTCACAGATTCGGATAGACGCACTAATCTCTTTAAGTTTGGGTTTCAAATCATCTATTTGCGTGGAATACGCTACCTGCATCGTCCACTTATTATAATTCTAGAATTTATATTGTATAAATTAAAATTATGGCTCTAGTTTTATCTTTGGATGCATGTTTTATACAATTATTTTCAGTTTATTTCCAGTGGATACATTTTGACACAATCAACTTTTATAAGATTAAACCCTACCAACGAAGTAATTATTGATAATCATTTCACCCATAGACTCTTTAAAATTTACAGATAGGTTGTGTATTTTAATTTAAAAAAATTATCTAACAGGAAATAAGTGATTCCAATACGAGAAAAGAAGAAACTCTAACCTCACAAATACCAAAGGCTAAAAAGTCTCAAGAAGAAGGTAAAATGAAGTCTGCAAGAGGTATGTAAAAGTTATTCCTAATCTCGAGACTAACTAAAAGTAACTGTTAAGAGACATTCCCCAAGTGATTACAATCTAAGAAACGATTTAAAAGGATTGACAATTTCATATGTATTATTGGTTCTCAGCAGGCAATGTCGACAAAGGAATGCTTTCTGTAAGATATTGTCCGATTGACTGATAATACGAGGGCTATCCAGAAAGTAGATTACGTTTTGGAATAAAAAGTAAACAAAGTACAGGAAACAAATTTTATTATATACAGATGAAAGCCACACTCAAATACTACTTTTCGACATAGTCACCATTCAAATTAACGCATTTATCGTAGCGATGTACGAGCTTGGAAATTCCTTCGTCGAAAAATTCGGCCGCATGCGCCTTCAACCACTTCGTTACCTCTTCTTGCAGCTGTGCGTCGTCATCAAAACGCTGCATAGCCAGCCACTTCTTCATTGCTGGGAATAGGTGGAAGTCACTCGGTGCCAGTTCGGGACTGTACGGCGGATGAGGAAACAACTCCCACTTAAAAGATTCAAGAACTTCACGAGTGACATTTGCCGTGTGGGGCCGGGCGTTGTCGTGAATCAACAAGATCTTAGAGCTCAACATTCCCCTGCGCTTGTTTTGAATGGCTCTTCTGAGTTTTTGGAGAGTTTGGCAATACCTTTGAGAGTTTATTGTAGCGCCTCTTTCCAGGAAGTCCACCAAAATCACACCTTTTCTGTCCCAAAAAACAGTCGCCATCATCTTCCTTGCCGACATTGTTTGCATGCATTTCTTGGGTTTTGGGGGAGAACTTGTGTGCCCCCACTGCATTGATTGCAATTTCGTTTCACAGTTCACGTGTTTCACCCATGTTTCGTCACCAGTAACGATGCGATCGAGTAAAGAGTCACCATCCTTATGGTAAACGTCCAAAAAGTTCAACGCTGCAGCCATTCGCTGATTTTTGTGGTCCTCTGTCAAGATTTTTGGAATCCATCTTGCACAAAACTTGTGGTAACCAAGCTTTTCGCTGATGATTTCGTGCAACAAACTTCGCGAAATTTGTGGAAAACTCAAAGAAAGTTCCGTTATTGTGAACCTTCGATTTTCACGGACTTTAGCATCGACTTTTTCGACAAGTTCGGCAGTCACTATGCTGGGTCTCCCACTTCGATCTTCGTCGTGAACATTGGTTCGGCCATTTTTAAATCTGATGACCCACTGACGCACTCCACCTTCAGTGATAATGTTGTCCCCATACACTTTACAAAGCTGCCGATAGATTTCTATCGGTATACAGTTTTTTGCAGTCAGAAACCTTATTACTGCACGCACCTCGCAGCTCGCGGGATTTTCAATTAACGCAGACATTTCAAACCGTCACAGTATCTGAACGGAGCACAGCACGAACCTCTCACTAGCACGGCTAGATGCCGACTGAGCTGCGCAACGCTCTGACCCCAAGATGGCCGCGCTAGCCCCGCCCCTAGCGGAAACAGACGAAAACGTAATCTACTTTCTGGATAGCCCTCGTACATTCTGACAGATTCATACTGGAAGACATAATTATGGTTAAACTTTTGTTGTAGTGACCAATGATATACCTACAACCTAGAGCACTTAACATTATCGTGTAACAGCCAATTATTTAGCAGTTCTTTAATGATATACCTGCAGTATCTTGAGAAATTAATTCTTTAAGTACGTTTGGCAGCACATAAGTAAAATGTTTGACACACATCGCCCTAAGTAAATATTAATTTAGACTATATATTTTGTCTTGGAGAGATTTCGTCGTATTTAGGCAGCACTTAATTAACCGTTTTATTCAGGACAGCGATTCATAATTGTAAAATATGTTAAAACGAAAACCCTGTTTTGAGCAATATATTCTCCTCTCTGAGCATCCAGTTTGGTCACCCTTTATTGCTGAGAATTTGCTCACCCCTTGAGCCGTAGGCTGAGCTTATATCTCCGGTTCTTGCTGCTCTTTCTTCCTATAATATTCCTTGGAGTGTTCATTTCTCTGGCTGCCAGTGTTTGGTTTGTGCAAGAAGTGTTTGCCCGGCCTCCTTAGACTCTGCCAAAGACGTAGACGGTCCATCCTTTTCATCTTCTTAGCTTCATCGTTTTAAAAGCATCCCCCAGGGGCGCGGTGACCAGCATATTTACTTCTACGAGAATCACCCTTGACGGCAGAGTTTACTGTCCATCGTGGAGATGGAATCACCGAGAAATGACGTTAGGTCATTCCAACCTTTTAGTCCATGAAAGGTGGAAATATTTCAAGAGGGTGTTTGCAAAGTCCAACTGTAATTTTCAAAAGAGAGCAAAAGATATTTAAAGCACGACTTGAAAGGCTTTGACTTAAAAAACAGGATTAAGTAACATGGTTTGCAAGACTTTCTTCTTCGTCTTGTTTTTATTTTTCACATTCTTTTTCCGGCTTTGGAGTTTTTGGTATGTTTGAGCTTCTTAAAATTGTTACTCATTGTCTTCCTGTTTTTGAATTTGATGAATTAATTTGGAAATCCACCGTTGTTAATTTTTACACTTAGTCCCGCCATTGATTCCAGACTTTGCGGCTTTCTTTTTTCCCATTTATTTAATTACTATCTATTCCGACGTGGTATGCACATACTTTGTTTTATTTTAGAGGATACTGCATTCATTAATTTAAAAAAAAATGAAGGCTATAACTAGTTTTATGTCATTAATGTATAATTTGACTGATTTAAGAGTGTCATAATGAATATATAAGTGTTACACATAGTGTTTTATGCTACTTTAGCATTAACATGGTAAATTTTCTAAATGTAAAGGTTTCTAAATGTAAAATTGTAATGTACCAGAGTTTAGAAATATCTGACATAATATGGTTGCTAAGAAGATGTTTCTTTTGTTCAAAACTTACAGAGGAAAATGGAAGATGATGACGATAGCATTGAAAACATGGATTGTATTCCGCTTGATGTTTTGAGCAAACTAACAGTGCTGAAAGTATTATAATATTATTACATGTAATTAGCGTAACGCAAGGCTGTTTCCCATAAAGTGCATAGTAGAAGACATTTATTTCCTAATTTGGTATACACGGATTAGACAATACTTAGCCCTAAATGTAAGTAATAATAACAGTAATAAATAATATATTAATAAATAATAGTTGTCTATACAACTAATTTTTACTGATATTTTCCTAATGCACACCCGTGTGATTTAAACTTTTATATGGAAATTTCATGACAAACACACGAATTTCGTGTTTCGAAATAAAAACATGGAAAATTTCCAGCACAAGCGCTTGTATCTACTATATGAATAGCTTAAATAAAATCTCTAAACTAGCGTAAATACGAGGACGAAAACTTAAACCGTTATAGATGCCGGACGGAGATGTATATAAAGTTACCTGAACACTATACGCTTTATATGGAAACAACTTATTTATTTTCTTGCAATGTCTTTAGCGTTTATTATTTGAATGATACTTGTTTATTATGTACATTTGCATAATACAAGATTTCTTTTTTATGATATAATAAAACCTCTCTAAGACGGACCTCTAATATGTCGGAAATCTGGAAAAACGGAAAATAAATTTCGGAACGGAGTTATTTTCCATGTAAAATTATACTTTAAGCCGGAAAACTGCTTAACACAGAAACGCGGAACCGTTTGCGTAAATAATATGACTAAAACGGATTACTTTATATGTAATAGGTTATTATAACGTACTTATTTTAAAATCTGCAATAATTTTGACGGCGACTGTACTTGCACCGAAGTTTCATGAACCATAAAAACATAAACTGTAATCCTTCAAGGAAAAGGGAAAACAATTAGCTCTCTCAATTCCCTTCTAAAACACATGGTAAGGGTATAATATTTTACAGTGTGTTCTTTCTTAGTTTCGTTGTTACATGTAAATTCTGTAAAATGAATTATGGGCATAAGATGTTATCACTGGAGGAAAAATTAAGATTATCGAAGAACACGAGAAGAACAAACGTCCAGCTAAAGAATTAACTGTATTATTTAATCTCAGATTTATGAGATTTTGAAAGACAAAATAAAAATTAAAGTCGAGTGGTTAAAGGCAACATCAGGGCATGCGAAACGCATTACTTCAAGCTAAATCGTGCTGTGTTCGAGGGTTTGTTAGTGCGCGCGCTAAGGGAATGAATTCGAATTTCTGGACCATTGCTTCAGACTCAAGCTTTAGAAACAGCAAAAATTAGGCAAAGACAATTTCAGAGCTTCCAAGGGATGGCTCGAGAGTTTCAAACATCCCCATAACGTTCTTTTGAATGCTGTGTGTGGTGAAGCAAATGATGTTGATCTGCAGACAGTTGCACATTGGAAAGGGAAAATTGAAAACTGGGCGATAAACTACAATTATTGTACGTAAGCTGAAAATTTAGTACGTAATACATATCAGCCTATTATTATTTACAATTCTTTTTGTATTATTCCTTCACTGTAAACCTGTGCGACTAGAGCTTCTTTAAGTTCCTTGTATTCAAACACAGCCCTCTGTAAGACAGAAACCTGTGTAAATGGGGGAGTGGGATTGTCATAACGATCGCCTTCCGTTTAGAAAGGTTTTACTGTATTACCTGACCACCCTATAAAATTAGTTTGTCATTCATACAATAAGAGAACATCCAGCTCCTTCGTGCAGACGTCATATATGCACCCAAATGAGTGTGTGTGTGTGTGTGTGTGTGTGTGTGTGTGTGTGTGTGTGTGTGTGTGTGTGTGTGTTGTGTGTGTGTGTGTTGTGTGTGTGTGTGTGTTGTGTGTGTGTGTGTGTTGTGTGTGTGTTGTGTGTGTGTTGTGTGTGTGTTGTGTGTGTGTTGTGTGTGTGTTGTGTGTGTGTGTGTGTGTGTGTGTGTGTGTGTGTGTGTGTGTGTGTGTGTTTTTTATTTTTTAATTTTGCTCAAAGTGAGCTGCCAAATATGTTTCTTATTTCTTATGTTTATTATTATATGTTTCCCATTTTCATTTTGAATGACCTGATTTATTAAATGGGAGCATAAACACCATTTGTAAATAAAACTTCCAGGGAATGACAAAAACTTGAAGTTACAGGAAAATAGCTAAGTTGTATCAGAACTTTTGTATCAGATAGTTTTTTCTTAGCATTCATCGTGGTTAATTTCTATTAAAATTTTCCAGTTCTGAAGAAAATATTGGCTGCTGCTTATGGACATTTTAAAGTACCGCAGTTCTTCACGTTAGTTCATGTCAAAGTCCACATGTCATATGGACAGTTGAATGTCGTTACAGCATTTTGGATACCTATAGGTACAAGGTAAAACAGTGTAACTGAACAATTAATTAATTTGAATCAAATTTATAATACTTTAAGGAAGATTTATGTGACTACCCCTGTAATCTGGTGGCTAGCACAGTAGTTTCCAAATTCGGGTTCGATTCCAGTCTGGAGAATGAGAATTATTTTGGAATAATCATTCAGAAGTATCAGTGATATCGTAGTATAAATATGTGTGTGTGTGTGTGTGTGTGTGTGTGTGTGTGTGTGTGTGTGTGTGTGTGCGTTTGCGTGAGCGCGCGTGCTTGCGTTACATTTACAATTCTTTAACAAAACTCAACCGAAACATATCCAGAGTCATACAAATACTAATCGAGTGAACATCATTACCGATGAACAGCTGTTCCGAAGAAGAAGAAGAAGAAGAAGAAGAAGAAGAAGAAGAAAGCCTCGAATATAATCATAAATGTTATAGGAGACATATCAAGTGGTCCAATTTCCCCGTCTTTCACGTAAGCAGATATTACTTTGTGTGTTAAAATAGTTGCAGAATGCAAGAGGAACTTCCAATTAAACGTAGGGTGAGAGTGAACTTTATGCTACTACCAGCGACGTTAGACATTTCCCGGGTTTATTCTTGCGTATGAAGAGCATCATCATCATCATCATCATCATCATCATCATCATCATCATCATCATCATCGTCGTCGTCGTCGTCGTCGTCGTCGTCATTAATATCAATGTTTTTATTTTTATTTTTAACGATTTTATACATTATTATTATTACTATTATATTAACATTTTAGTACGGTTATCCTCTACATTATAGTTATAATTATTTTATTATTAAGTTTTACTATTAAACCATTATTTTCATTCGTAAATTGTTTCAATCGTTGAGAATTGCGGTTGCGATTGATGCACATTCCATAACGATCCTTTGACATAAGACTTGTACGTTGAAGAACCTATAAGTATTTCAAAGAATATTCTTCATGTGACCTCGAAAGAAAAAATAAAAATCTACAAGATATTGGGTTTATTGAGACAAGTATACCTATATATGAAAATTCAAACAAAAATACGAAATGCCTCAGAGATAGTTGCTATAAAGGTATGTTTTAACGAGATGTATATTTTTGTTTAGTAAGACTGAGCTTTACGGTTTACCAATGATGCAAAGTCATGCAGAATAAAGAAAGCTTTACAGAGATTTTACGATATGCTTTTTCATGTAAATATCTTACGTAAATCTGCTCGTATATGTTGACGTTGACCAAAATATTTAAGAGCCATTTTTAAGAAAATAAAAAAGAATTGGTCCATATTAATGGTAATAGGGCCAAGGGAAATAAACTTTCTTGTCGTATCTTGGAAGATACTGCACGTAAGCAGAAGTTTGGTATTTAGTGAACTTTTCGTATTTGAATTATGCTGTTTACAGACAGACTCGTAACTCACACATGGAACATCTTCTAAATATCCTTTTGGGTTCAGGAGACCTTAAACGCATTTGTAGTGAAAAATCAGCATTAAAATGTTTGGTGGATTAAAATAGTTCTGCTCAAGCAATAGAGAAAATAGAAGTATGTAAAATATACTCCTTTTCAGCAAGTTCTCAATGTGGTTTTGCTATTTCACAGGCTGTTAAATAGGCACTGTTAATGAGCATTGCAAGTTGCAATAGGAATATTTCTTGTGTTCCCTTTACGCTGTCAGAGATACATACCAGCAGCATTTCCGCTCATTGTGAGCAGCGGAGTGTGATTCCGAAGATTCTTTGGATTTTCCCCATCCCTCCTCGCTGCTAATGGCCGCGTAAGGTAGATATAATAATTAGAAAAATGTTAAAAATAATATAAAGTGGGTTACTGGCACCTAAACACAAGTTGTGGTTTGGAATGCCGATTGGTGTGACTACGAGTGTTTCTCTTGCTACCTAAATCTGAATCGGAGTGAAATTATTGTTAAAAAAGAAAAATACATGACCTTCATACCCACTATGATTTATTTTTGTTTAGCTTCTACAACTTGTTATTTCGAAAACTTACTTTACTGTCTGCTGCAAATTAATGAAACATGTCTCTGCAGCAAAAGTTCCAATACACACTTCGTTGTGGGTAAAATAAACATAGGGGTAACTAAATCGAGTCTATCCTTGAAAGCAGTTCATGTATGTTGACCTTAAAATTCCACATTCTATATGTTGTCAAAATAATTGAATAGTAGCAGTACTTCAAAAAATTACCAGCTGAAACATTCAACCCAAAACTAACGGATATCTCAGAAATTGCTGGTGTCAAAGAAAGGGTAATTTGAAATGGCGTGTTTTCAAGATATGTACATTATTGTTATTATTTACTCACTGTAAAAATTATAGACAGTTTTTTTGATGATTAGGCTCTCTTTAGTTGTTCCAAAATATTTAGAATATACTTTTCAGCAAATATATACCTTTATTTCTAGCCTTTGAATATGTATCTCCTGAGAGATTGAGAAAATAAGATAACGAAAAAGTTCATATAAATGGTAGTTTTTGGTAGAATAATTTCTTGAAAATCTTAGTGTTACATTTCGGTAAATACTGGAGTTAACCAGGTATTCGATCGCCATTTAGTTTTTGAAATATATTAACAGACCTTCTAAAAATGTTTCTTTTTGGAATGTCAGATATTTTGGAATATCGAGTTTTTTAGAGCACAGTGCTTCCTCTACCTACTGTAAGTACGTAGCAGAGAAAATAAAAAGAAAGAAAAGAAACGAAGGAACATATAATTTCGTGTTTTCCTATACGGCTTTGTTATAACAAATTTATTCTGTGAAGAAAACTAGATCATAAAGTATATAAATGATAACTATGATCTTTTTGTTGTTTCTTACTCTGTTATTCTTGTGTAGGGTTTCCTCGGTGTTCTGTTGTTTGTTTGGAATATTTAATTTCACCAACTTTCTTATCATTACACTTCTTCATTGCTTTTATGCTTATATTACCATTCCAATTTGGGTACAGATTTAGATGTTTCTAGGTAGCTGTAAATCATCATATATTGTTGATGAGAATCACATCTGCGCCACTGTGTGCCTGAATTTCATCCCACAGGATTCTTTTATATCCATTTATATCTTATGACGTGGTGATTAAAAATATGTTGTGGATCGGATTTGATCCGAATCATGGGATTAATAGGTCAGTACATAATCAATAGCCATCCGGACCAATTCAAGTATTAAAGAAGGCAATAACTGAATAAAGGGGAACACGAAAGGAACACATATTCATAGTCATTGTCTCTCTCTCTCTCTCTCTTTTTTGCAACGGATTACTCTCCTTTCTGTAGGCCTTGCAAGCCAATGCCCTGGGTCAGTAGCCTGTCGAAAAGCAAACAGACTTTTGATTAAGGATATGTGTGATCAACCCAATGCCCTGTATGGTGGTGCAGAATAAAGAAATACAATGTAGTGAATGAAAAGAATGGCACAAATATTCGTGTTTGAAATTATTAAATCTATCATTCATTTTTCTAGTGACCGAGGGAAACAGCGAAAAATCTTTTGGCGCGGTTGGTCGGTTTGAACCCCAGGCCTCCCGAAAACGAGTCGCACACATTAGCGCGGGGCCACCTCATGTATAGCCAGTGTGCTAATTCTCATAAAAATATTAGGTCTTTGCTTTAATTTCAGTGACTTTGACAGAAACAGCTTTCGTTGCACACATCTATGGTATAGATTTGGCAATTCGCAGCTAGTATTACTACGCAAATGTTGGTGGCCGGTAGTATCCCCTTTCTTGTGCATAATGGGACCCAGTTCATGAACAATTGGGACGGACAAACCCCACTGATTGCCAGTCTAATATTCTTTTCATTTCATTTGGGATTCCTATGGCCAAATAAAATATATTTATTTATTAGTCCGTAAAGCAAAACTTAGTATACTTTTATTTCAGTTTACTTTCGTCACGGTGTTGTAAGATTAGTAGAGGATAGTAGCTCTCTTAAATAATATTTTCTTAATGGTATCATTATTTAAGCATTTTCAAGTACAGCTCAAGAAAAAATACAATATCTTAATACTTAGGGTGTCGACTGTACATATGCATTATCAAAAGAGTGTAAGTATGCAATATTGGGTAAGTGAACTAAACGTTTCATCGTAAATATCCTCGAAACAAATATATGAATTAAAAAAAATATCAGCGTTCGCTTGAAGAAAGCGGGGAAGTTGCTCATTAAAATAGATCATACAGGAATCATGAATGTAAGCAAATGTGACCAATAACATTAAAGTATTTTTAGTAATGAAATCTTATTCTTTTAACGTGATAATAACATGGAAGATAACATTTAGAATAATGGTTGTTGGAACTCAATATAGCATCTGCGTCCTGAGAAAATATGAAGTTGACGCTTGATGTACAAGTAAACGCACCGTAGCACACTCTAGGGTTCATCTGCGTTCAACTTCAGGCAAACTTCCTACTGGTTTGTTCACTATTATCAATTACACTGTATATAATCCAAGATTTTCCATTTTAGAAAAAGAAAACTAAATAAAGGTTTTCCTCTTACCTCACTTAAGTCTTGTTAAAGCTGCCATTTCTTGGTATGTAATTGACTACTACGATGAACTCCATTCTTAGTAATACTTTACGCCATGTTATCAGTTGTAAAACAATATACTGAAATTCTCATTTAAGAAATTACAAGTTAATGTTAAATTATTTCCCACGTTTTGGAAGGCATATATCATCTGTTCCAGTGCCTTTGAAAGTCGTTTTTCATGTTCTATTTTTTATGCAAATTGTTTTTGGTGGTAATTTTAGGTGACTTGTCATGTATTTATGAGTAAAATGAAAAAGTAGGTGCCAGACATTATTAATAGTTTATCACCCTAATTCTGACACATTTATCCCACTGATAGAATAAAATGGTGTACTTCTTACTTTGAAATGTGTATGCCTTTAATAAATCGCAAACCAATTTCCCCGATTCATATCAAATTGACATACACCAATGTCTGTTCTCATAGTACTAAAAGTATAAACATCGAAAACAAAGACATCAATGGAAGCACATTATAGATTACCAACTCCTGGAAAACAATTTCCGGTGAAGCCAAGTTGTTCTTCTTTACCTGCAATGTTTCAAGGTTTGACTTTCGTCAATTATAGATCGGTAACATCTGCGCATGTCAGCATGTATTAATGTTTACGCTCTTTCTGGATATTGGTGATGTAAGGTACCTTAAACAATTTAATATACTTGTCACTGCAAGAACTCACAATCCCAATCAAACATACTCTATTTCGTCAGCCCTTTTGGATGAAGTATTTTGCGACTTCTCAGCTTTCCTTTGTTTTATGATGTTTCTTTAAATAAGTGAAAATGAAGTTTTCAGAGGCTGTTTTCAAATAAGAAAAACACTTTATTATTTATCGATTGCTTATTCAATCCAAGAACAAAGTAATATATGTCTAATGGTTCTGGAAATGATCTCCATTTATATAATTCTTTTCAATTTATTTGCTTGCTAACAATGCACTGATTCTGTTTCTGTGAATGAAGGCTGAGAATATTTTGTAGTCCTATCATCGGTTTTCTCTTGTTTTTCAGATTTTCTCGATATTCACACAAAAGCATGTGAAATGCCAACGAATGTAGTATTATTGCATTTTCTTATACTTTTCTTGTTTGAAAAGTTGCCAGCCTGTTAATATATTTCATTGGTGTAACAATTATGATAGTAATGGAATTATTTAATTTTAGGGGCATATTATATTTTATATGCTTATTCTTGTGCTTGGTCTCTTAGTTATTTACAGTATAAATTTACAGTATAAAGACAAAACAACATGGCATCCCGAAAAGTCTTTCTGCAGCACTGAATGATGTACCTCTCATTTACAGTTTTATTAATTTTTTAAAATGTAGTAATCTTTACCATTGTATTTAACTGACCCTTAAAATTTATAAGTATTGTTGTCAAATGTATACATTTTGTTCTGCTCAAAATGTTATGTATTATGTAAATTTAGTAACCAATGTATTCACAATGTTAATGGTCGCGATAAAACCTTAAACGTTAAAGCGACCTTAAATAAAGCTTTATTAACATTGTCACGAACCCGTTATCTACGACCGTGCGGCTTGTTTACCCAAAGGAACTGATAGGCGGGCAGTGTGAAAACAAAGAGCCGGCAGATAAAGATAGCACGCAGATAAAGGTCTGCCGAAGCAAACAAACTGAGGTAAATGGAAATTTCTTTTGACTTCTTGACTGATAGAGACTATTCGGGTTCTGGTTTATTTTAAAATAGTCTAGAAATTATCAGACTCGCCAAGAGTGTTGTAGTAGTAAGCACCCGTGAAGTGTTGTAACGAGAGCTGATGTAAACAAGTGTAATCAGAACACTGTTGTCATCGACCTTGGTAGACTGTGTTGTACATGTGATGTAACGTTGTTACGTGAGAATTGAACAGTGTACTTCTACGGAAATAAAGAACATTTAGAAGTTCGGCAAATTGGACTTTTAGTTCTACGAACCCACAAAGACACAATATATCGTATATGAAGAATAGAGTTTTCACATAATGCAGAAACTCCTGGCAATCAATATATAGCGAAATAGTGCAAAAATAGTAAATAAGAATTGTTCTCTATTTCCAGGCATTAAATTAAACTTTAAAAACATTATATGATCTCACCGAGAACGATGTTCAGAAGCTGTTGCTTATAAACATAATTGGAACAATTTCTAAGTAACAGATGAGCTAATGCTATTAAAATTGCTTGTAATATTAGAATTAAGATAATGCTATTTGCAGAGCTTATATAAAATTGATAACGATGTATAGAAATCAAAATATGACTTGCAAAAGATAAGTAAACTATATAATTTTAAAATATCATGTCATAAAACAATTATCATTTTAAAGGTAAATGTAATAGTAGCGCTATTTGAAACAATAGCCCTAAAGAAAAAATGACACATTTTAAAGATTCAGGGCATGAGGAGACTTATAGGCAGACATAGGAATTTCTAAGCATTAAAGTTTACTGTTGCTAGAATACCGGCAGGAACGTAGCAAACAATTTCCCCTCCCCACCGTTCATCGTAGTCTTTTAGCGCTTGTAGACAACACTCAAACCCCTATTTATCTGTCTGTCAGTAACCCTTGGCCGCTGTTTTTTGTGCTCATTGTAGTGATAATAATGCTATGAGTCCTGGTAAGCCCGCCTCGGTAGCGCAGATGATAGCGTGTCTTCTTCACGTTCAAGAGGTCCCGAATTCGAATCTCGGTCAGGCTGAGTTACCTGGATAAGGTTTATCCGGGGCGTTCCCTTATCCTTCAAGACGAATGTCGAGTAACTGTAGGCTCCATGGACCCTGGACTCATTTGAGCATCATTTCATCCAATTCATTCGCCGTCCGATATGTCTTAATGTTGGAGGACGTAAATTTAAAAAAATGAGTGCTGGTAAGTTGAAACCAAGTGCTTAAGAATTCCTATACTTTCTTTAAAGATATCTGGTAAAGTGTACGTAGAAACGGCTTTCAATGTTCCAATATCTATATGGTAAATAAATGGAACATGAAAAGGAAAAAAAGAAGCAGGATGTATACTTTCACGAACCTCAGTTGCTCCTCCATGCCGGCGTACATTAAAACTAAACTTGCTGTGAAAGGAATCTAGTCGTGGAAACCATGACTTGTATGCAGGAAATCGACTGCATACAAAATTACAAATTACTCGGCATACTTTTATTATAGACATTATAGTCCTCTTTGTAATATTAAACAACCAGAGAGCAGCCTGCCTCTGGGGTGTGGGAGTGGGCGTAGGCTGTATGCCTCACATTCAAGAGGTTCCGAGTTAAAATCTCGGTCAGACTGAGTTATCTGGATAAGCTGCTTCTTCCGGGATTTTTCCTTATCCTGAATGTCGGGTATCTCTAAGTCCTATGGGCTAATTCATTGTCCGATATGACCTATGTTAGAGGACGTTAAATGATGATGATAATAATAATAATAATAATAATAATAATAATAATAATAATAATAATAATAATAATAATAATAATAATAATAATAATAATAATAATAATAATAATAATAATAATAATAATAATAATAATTAATAATAATAACAATAATAATAATAATAATAATAATAATTAGCAATAATAATAATAATTAACAATAATAATAAATGATGATGATGATAAAGATGACTACCACCATATAAATTGCCAGATTTCAAAAATCGCGTCAATATGGAGATTCCTTTACTCTTTCTTCTCAAACTCTTCTTCTTCTTCTTCTTCTTCTTCTTCTTCTTCTTCTTCTTCTTCTTCTTCTTCTTCAATTCTTTAAGGACGCCCCCGAAGTCAGCTTACTTCTTCCCTGAAGCATTTATTTTTCAATGAACCAATGTGGCTCTTTAAGTACCTACCCTTTGTTATATTATACCTATTAAATCTTTATTTTGCAATTTCTTATGTGTTTATTTTTTAAATATAATTTTGGGATCATATTGTATAATAATAGTAATATTTATTAGAGCTTGTAATCCCTTATCATATAAGCATTTCAAAAAATTATAATTTTCTTGCATATTTGTCTGGGATCCAATTAATATGTGATAAGTGGTTCCAGCCTCGCCACACTGACTATAGGGATTTTCTTTTTTCTTCACTTTATATAATAATATCGGAATCATATCAATATTAAGTCTAGTTTTGAAAATATTTATGAACTTTTCCCTTGATCCATATATGTATTCATACAAAGTTCTCTTTTGCGCTATATAAATCTTATTTTTGACATCAATTTCAATTATGTTGAGATTGGAATTGAGTTCTGAAGTATAAGATTTTGTTAATACACTTTTGGAATCAGAAAAAATTACAGATTTTCTATGTTTTATCCAAAATATATATGATAGCAGCTCGAAGGACAGTCAATTCTGCTGAGTATAATGAAAAGTTACTGTTTAGTTTAATTTTTAATACATCTTCATTATACCATTATAAACAACTGCTCCTACATCCATTTTAGTGTGCTTGGAACGGTCAGTGTAAATGTGTGTCCATTATTTTGTGGGATAATTGTCTATGACTTGATGGAAACTTTGTTTTATTCCTATATCATCTTTGTACTTTTCAAACTCGCTACTACCTTGCCAACTACCGAATGAACTCAAATTTTCCCCAGGTGATCCAAGCCTTTCCATATCGCCCCGAGATCTGCCTAAAACATAATAACGGAGTCCACAACACCGGGTAATAATAATAATAATAATAATAATAATAATAATAATAATAATAATAATAATAATAATAATAATAATAATAATAATAATAATAATAATAATAATAATAATAATAATAATAATAATAATAATAATAATAATAATAATAATAATAATAATAATAATAATAATAATAATAATAATAATAATAATAATAATAATAATAATAATAATAATAATAATAATAATAATAATAATAATAATAATAATAATAATAATAATAATAATAATAATAATAATAATAATAATAATAATAATAATAATAATAATAATAATAATGAACTTGAATTTTATAGCATAAAAGCAATGACATTTGTATTGTATGGATCAGAGACCTGGATTCTTCTACTTAGTGACAATAGAAAAATTTAAGCGCCTGAAATAAAGTTCCTACCATCGTTCAAGAACTTATCTGATAGGATCAGGAATTAGGATACCTAGAAGTGAACTTAATATTGAATCATTGGGGGGGGGGGATTTGTATCATTGCTGTTTTAAATAGAGTGGATGGAACAAATTGAAGGAATGGATTTCATTCTTTTTCAAATTTTGATACATTTTGACACGTTATCAAGAAAACCAAGGAAATGTTGGTAGGAGTCACTGAGAAACGGCACAGGCTTAAAGCCTTACTCCTGAAGAACAACAAAAGGAAGAAGAGCAATTATTTCTGAAGTTACGTAATTTTCTCGTTTTGTATAATTATTTAGCATATAAATAGTAAAGAACTCGTTCACCTACAGCATTTAGAGAAAATGCTATAAAACTTCATACACAAGGATTAAATGGTTTCGTGACGTAAGATCTTTCACATATATTTACCATTACATAAGCATCGTTTTTTAATTTTTGCTGTGTTTATTGTTTTCTCAGCTACTAAATAAGACATCGATATACAATAGCCCAGCTTTGTGGTGCGGTAGCGTGTCTGTCTCACATTCAAGAGGTCCGAATTCGAATCTCCGTGAGGGTGTTAACTGAACTATTTCACACATGCATCGCTATCTTCGAATAGACTAATAAAGTACTAGGATTCGTAATATACCGACCAATCGTGATCTCTAAATCGGTAATTTTGTACCATGCACAATTCTCACATGTTCCTTTATTGTTGGGTATAACAATCACTTGGGCAGTGGATTTTTTGTTTTTAAATTTACGTCCTCTAACCTCAAGTCATATCGGACGACGAAATGGGTGAAGTGATGCGCAAATGAATCCGGGGTCCATGAAGCTTAGAGTTACCCAATATTCGTCTATAAAGATAAGGGAAACCCCGGGAAAAACCTTATCCAGGTAACTCACTCTAACCGAGATTCGAACTCGGGACCTCTTGAACGTGAGGCAGATACGCTACCATCTACGCTACCATCTACGCTACCGAGGCAGGCATATGAGCAGTGAAGACAACTGCGAGACACAAACATTAACATGGCGGCTGAAAGGTCTGGCCAGGAAAAAAGTTTGAAACTGGAGGTTATGTTACTTTATTTCTTATAAACAATCAGTGCCACCTAACAGCCTTATTCCCAAAGTTGCTTTCACCAGTGTTAACTTTGGCACCGCCTGTAAGAACTGTTAATATTGTATGTCGTGACTTTATTGCTTTTAACAATTTGTTTTAATCGTGAGTTAGTCTCTAGAAATGCAACTCGTGGTTTGGAGCTTCCGTAGATAAATTCAAAACACTCGTTAACATTACCTATCTATTATAACGTTTGATAACTTTAAGCTGTATAGGCCGAAGGTTCATTTCGGCATAATTAAAAGAATTTCATTTATTCATCTTCCGGTACGATCTCACCGGTTGAAGCATTTTGATATTATAGTTACCTATATATGCTTGGAGTGAAATATATGCATTTTATGTACCAATAGTAACACTGTTTTCTACTCCGTGCATTCTTAACGAAAAGTGAAATACAGTTTTACAAATATATTCTTTTTTATCTCCAATATGGGGCTCTAATGTACAAGTCTTAGACTTTCTTATACTTTTGTTCATTTAGGAAATCAATTTACAAGCTGCCTATAACCAAATCAGTTCGAATGGCACCCGAGATTGCTCTCTCTCCCTGATGCGCACGCACACTTACATATTCACCTTCTCCTTCTTCGATTTCCCTAATTTGGTGTTAGAGATTCTTTTCCCTCTACCCCTTATGCCTTTTAGGCGTCGGGCTGAGGAATAAAAACTTTGGGTCAGATAGAGAACCCAGGTCTTCTATAAGCCCGATTCCTGATATGAGAGTGAGAGAAGTAGATGACAGAATGAGGGCGAAATCAATGAAAGGAAAGATGATAACGGAGCAATTGGTGGAATGATGTCGGGGGGAAAAGCCGCCGGAGAAAAGAAAACCAGATACAACCCGACCCTGCGCCGTATTGTCTACAGCAAATCTCATTTGCGAATCCTAGGATCGAACCAAAGCCGTATTTGACAGAGTCAAGCGCTCTAATCATTGGGCCACAACGCGGTCCATATGCAAAATTTCTCCTTTTTAAAAATTACATATACTATTTCTTACATTCCCAGAAATTAAGAATATATTTCTACTCATTTCCTAAACAGCGAAAATGATCCGAT
Source organism: Mantis religiosa (assembly GCA_030765055.1). Lineage (NCBI taxonomy): Eukaryota > Metazoa > Arthropoda > Insecta > Mantodea > Mantidae > Mantis > Mantis religiosa. The sequence goes on along the minus strand of CM060953.1, from coordinate 120,828,106 downwards.
CATATCTCTTGTATGTGACAAAACGGATAAGGTTAGCCAGTAACTCCGTTATCGATATCCAAAGCGTTATTAGCATATCATATTATACTAATGCTCCGTCGAATTCTCAGTAACTCGGATAGAGAATATGAGTAGCTAAGAACCTCTTTGCCTCCATGTCTTTATCGCTACGTCGGAAGATAATTGATTTAGGACTGTGTCAACTTGATCTTTAGCCGCTGCTGTTTACATAGCTTGGAGTCACCCGCGGCTATGTGCAACAATCTGGAGCATGTGAAAGGGACTTGATGACCGTGCTTTGTTTGCACCAGCAGCTCCTGGGGCGTTGCAATGTGTACTGCTGCGGCTTACGTGGGAACGCTTGTAGCTAACCGCATATCAACATTACAACTGACCAAAATAAGTATGCAACTACTGGAAAATATTAAAACAAAAAGAATAATAATAACTCAAACTACAATCGAGAAAGACTCAGGTCTCGTGTTCAAATCTCGTCTAAAGTGCAAATGGAAGGTTTTCCCCCAAGTTTCGTTTCCTTTAGTTGCTAGGATTTGATATTGTAGTAGCACTTGCAAAGTTACATACACGAAATGAATGGATGAATAGATGAGTAAATAAATAATAACTATATGGTACACAACTGAGGTCATTTTACTGTATCCAAAGAAAAGGTGGTAACCTTAGAAGCTCAGCACGCTCCTTACAGTTAAATCGATAAAACGGATAGCAAGAAGGTATACTATGCAACTGGCCATTTCAAAGTACTTCTCAAAAGAATTACACAAGCGGATGACTATGCACCAAACGGCATCTCTTTGCCATGCACTTATTCAGATGAATCACAAACCAACAGCATAAGTCGACAATGTTCATATATTAACGAGGCTTAAAAATAAACATATTCCAGTTACGTCAAATCCCTTGAAAGTAAATGCTAACCTTAGAACTTGTTTGGAGATAAAGTTATTCTTGATCCACTTCCATTCATGCTGTCACGGTGGAAGGTCTGATTTCTTGCATCAGTACTAGTAATCTTTTCTGCTTACTTGTTTTATCATTTTACCATACGTATGAGCATGAACTATATTACATTCTTTTAACTTTTGTGAATATATCGTGCGTTCACTTCTCCATCAAGGCTAATACTGGCCTTATTACTGAAATCACATATTAAAGATGTGTTAAGTTTTATTTTGTTGGAAGTATTTTTTATATTATCTATTAAATCATAAACTTCTTCACTAAGGCAAATGTCGGTAGCCTTACTACTGAAACCACTTATTCAGAAAGTATTAGTAATTAATTTTTAGTCTAGTTTTTCAATTAGCGCGAAAAACCATTGGATGAATAGAGTTCGCTGCTATCCCGTTTACATCCAGTAGTAATCGATTTATAACTAACTTTAGTCAATCGCAGATATTAGAATATTTTTTTTTCACGAAGAGTAAATTACATGATAGGAGCTGGTTTCGCTTTTACGCTCTGAACTTTTTGTTGCAATGACTAATTATAAATTGGATTATACTTGATTTGCAGAAGCGAAGCGTACAGGAGACGAAAAGCACTAGAGGGTACTCCTGAGTGTGATCTACACCCCCCTCTCTTCTCCGACGGAAAGGATGGAAAAGTGATTTGTAACATGAAGATGTTAATAGTTTTCACAACACGATAAAAAGTTATCTGTTACTATGTCACAGCCATATTTTTACCCTAGTTAACTTTTATATGTCCTGAAGAGTATTCGAAAATAAATAGGCTTGTTTATCAGTCTTCCATTGGTTATCATGATAATATCTTCCAAAATATTTTATTAGATATTTTAAACAATCTTTAGTTTTACTTCTTATGCCAATTTTAGATGGGATATGAGATGTATCTGTAATTATGTTATCAGTATATTATATATAATATAAATATATTCATAAAAACTGTATCCAAAATAGGCTGCAATAAAATTGTTAATATATATTTATTACAGGTTTTATGCCTAATAAAGTCAATTGTAACCAATTAAACATTTTAGGGAATGTCAAAAATAGCATTCTTCCCTAAAATGCAGCACTATTGATTTTCAAACACCTTTAAAGCGATAAAAATCTATCTTGTTTACAAAACTTGAGTGAAATCTGATAAACTGGAACTCTCATTCTCCAAGTTCACAGTGGTTAAGATGTTATTTTTACAGATCAAAGAATTAACAGAATTGGTTGAGATTGCCTACCGTGATCAATGTATGCATCTACACAGTATTAGTTCTATGTTCTAGGCTGGCCCCGTAGTTCAGTCGGTAGAGCACCTGCCTACCGTGCTAGGGGTCCCGGGTTCGATTCCCGGCGGTGGGGGTGGGGATTTTTCTCCGACCAAGATAATTCCCTATCTTCCCCAGAGTCTGGAAGTATGAATGAGAGTGTGAATGTGTGCGTGATGTAATGATAAATAAACCCAAAGATAACGAGTACCTTCAGTATGTTCCAAAGGAGAACGGCCGCCGATATAACCATTGCAGTTAAAGGCGGGGTATAAATGGAACAAGTTAAGTTAGTTCTATGTTCTAAGTCAGCATGGACTATTTTATAATAAAATTAAGTTCATATGACTTCTTAAAACCACTATCGTTTCTTCTTATTTTAACTTCCACAAACTAGTTTTTCGAAACCCTATTTTTCTAGCTACTTCATGTTAGTGGAGAAATAGTTCCAATACACATTTATGAATAGGTTCAAGGGTTCTAGAGGAAACCAAATCCATAGTAAGATATTTGAAAGTTCGTTTTGAAATCTCATGATTTCGTTGGAAGCAAGCAAATACCTAGAGCACTTAAAAGTGACAAACTTAATGAAAAATTTAAGCATATAATAACAGGTATCTCGGAATTATCTGATACCAAAACAGAATATTTGAAATAAACTATGTGTTGTAAAGGAATCTGGTTACTTTTGGTACAGTACGTTTTTGTTCATCTCTTAAAGTTTACTTTATATGCAAAATTAAAAAAATTATTCAGAATGCTGAGAATTCAAGGTTTCTATAATAAAAGTCAAGATATACCCAAATCTTATTTGAGATGAAATTTTTATTTCTAGTCACCCCAAAAATTTATAGATTTCTTATGTTAAATATTGTATTGCATTTATTTGGTTTTATATGTTAGGCAATAATAGCTATTGAGAAAAAGTTTTACAAAATAGAAATTTTTGGGGGTATTGAACATGGAGAATGAGATGTTATATATGAGGAAAAAATATGCAAAATTATTTAATAATGAGGAGAGACCTTATATCGTAGTGTCCCAGGAGGTTCAGTTGTGAGATTATTGTATTGCTCATAATGCTGGGAAGGTGTATAATATATGATTATAACAAAACGGTGTCTTGAAAAGAAGTTCGAAAGGGAGAGTTGAAAGATTTTATGTAAAGCAGTGTGTTCTTAAAAATCTTGAAAGATAAAATAGATCGTGTATCTAAAATGGTTCTTTATTAATTTAATTATTCCACGCCCAGAGAAATAAAATAGTTGGCTACATTAAAAAAATTAGTCCAAAAAGCGGTACTGTTACAACAGGATATTCTAAATAAAATCGCAAAGAGGCCAGTTTTGAGAGGGGGGGGGGGGGAATTGACTTATATTTTGTAAAGAATAGTTTTGGACGGGATTCGATATTTATCTAATCGGTTTTAGTTTGAGTGCGAGGACTACCGTAGTCCCCCTTTAGACCAGAGAAACTATTGTTTTCGTGGGGTCCTCCATTAGGGCAAAACCGTATTACTTAAAAATGTCCCCTCCCTCTTTCGAGTGGATGTGGAAACGCCTCTTACGCTTGTTAGCCCCGAAGGGAAGACTACCGATAAACCTCGGTGGGGCCTCTGGTGTTCTAGCTCACCATGCTACTAGAATAGTTCTGCAGGATAGTACCCGGGACGTTTTAGACGTCCTTCAACCCCGTCTGAGCGGACAAGTGAGGCAGACGTATTCAATGCACATTGAGTTGGGAACTACTGCCCCGTCGAGTACAACCAAATCTGAACAAATTCCATTCGGGAGGAGCTCAAATGTTCGGACCGACGTACTTCTAGTAACGTACACGAGTGCTAGTGGTCCGCAGTGTCATCACTACAGCAGGTGAAGGGGTCGGAACCCCTTCCCCACGGAAGGTATTTGTCCGATATGTCTACTTCCAGAGGTCTGGTCTGTTCAGCTCCGAACATACACGTGGATCTTTTTCTAAAAATTTCTTGTTTTTGGATTTGAAAGACCTCAGAACAGGTATCTGCATTAATATCGATGTTGACTTTTTGGGTAGCATTACCTAATACATTTTTTGACTACTGTATCGATACACGATAGAGCAAGTAAAAACACAAGCTTGATAAACGCAAAAGTAAAATTAAATTGTCTACAGAAGTGCATTAACAACATAATGAGGCAGTGTATATTGGTACAATACTACATTATATCTAGTACAATACGTAGTACAACACATGGCAAACACAATACCTACACATAGTAATCAGTTATTGATTCACCTGTTACTGAAAGGATGTGTCTGATTTAATTGAAAAGAAGTTTTGAAACTCCGAGTGTCGTAATAGAAACTGCCATTCGCATACCACCTCCTAATTCAAGTTTTCAACTACCTTAATTTGTAGTAGAGGATCACAAGCAAGCCGTTTCGAATTAGTGCACGGAACTGCTCCTATTTTACACTATCCATTATCCCTATAGAAAAGCGAATGTCCGTTGCTGTAATCGAAGTCTGGGGCAAAGGGTTAATCATCACCTCTTCTTTAGTAGCATTGGCCAAAAGCAAATGCATCCACGCCCTTTTCAAAGTGTGTTTTCGTTGTTCTATTAAGATTGCTTTACATTTGCTCACTTTCTTCTCGGGCAACAAGCCAGGTGAAAAGACGATTAGAATTCGACGTTTCGGGAGTGTGCATCGCTCCCATCATTAGGATATTTATAAAATGTTATAACCACAAATGAAATACTGGATATAACACTAATATGAACAAAGACAAAACACTATCAAAATTCGCATTACTGAACAAAAGACTGTTTCCAGTAAATTAAACGCCAGGTCAGGAGATGGCGTGAGTATAGAAAATTGTGTCAAAGAAACGTGACTACTTAACTTGATTATCTGTATTGATCATTGCTTCTTAAATCGATGAATTTCCATTTTTAAGGCCGGTTTCCAAGAGGAGCTGAACTGAAATCCAGCATCTCGATTAAGCGTGCTCCTTTCAGAGGAAATGGCCAAAGCCTCCTTAACTCTCCGCTTCCAGTAACTGTTGCATATTGCCAAGATGATCGTCTCCCGAAAATTGGCTCTATGGTCGTTATCAAAACAAATTTCTGCCAGACCATACTTCTCAGATTGCATTAAACGAATGCTCCGTTCATGTTCGTTTATTCTAGTAGTGATGGTCCTTCCGGTTTGTCCTATATACGGTGTCCCACATTCACAGGGAATGCGGTACCCTCTCGGAACTTGCAAGTCCAGTTTGCCTTTCACTGGTCTCAACAGAAGTTTAATCTTCGGAGGTGGCTTGTGGATGGTTCTGATGTATTTGGCGAGAATTCTGCTGATTCTGCCGGATATGTTGCCGGTAAACGAGATGCAGGCTGTAGCGGTAGGCTTATCTGACGCTTGCTGTATTACAGGTTTCCCTTTCCTAGCTTTGGTGATCATATTCTGATAGCCATTTTGACGGAAAGTGAGTCTCAGGTGCTGCAATTCTTGTTTTAAGTGGCTGGGATCAGAGATAGACAAAGCTCAATGCCTTTGAGTATTACTTCCATCAACAGTAATCAGTTCTAGAGATTTCTTAAAATTATGGGTTTTACTATCCAATTTTACTTATCTGTTGTAGAGAAGGAATTGTTATATCCCACAAAGGTATTCAATATTAAGATTTCACTGAAAGTATAATTATGTTTTGGAGATCCCTGAAAAAAAAAGACAAGTCCGTTCGCTCGTGTGAATGTGTTTAAAGAGCATGCCTCAGAAACAACATTTCGGCGAATACTAAACATGGTATTTAATTTCATCATCCTCCAACTATGGAGTATCTTCTTCTTCTTCTTCTTCTTCTTCTTCTTCTTCTTCTTCTTCTTCTTCTTCTTCTTCTTCTTCTTCTTCTTCTTCTTCTTCTTCTTCTTCTTCTTCTTCTTCTTCTTCTTCTTCTTCTTCTTCTTCTTCTTCTTCTTCTTCTTCTTCTTCTTCTTCTTCTTCTTCTTCTTCTCCTCCTTCTCCTTCTCCTCCTTCTCCTCCTCCTTCTCCTTCTCCTCCTTCTCCTTCTCCTCCTTCTCCTTCTCCTCCTTCTCCTTCTCCTCCTTCTCCTTCTCCTCCTTCTCCTTCTCCTCCTTCTCCTTCTCCTCCTTCTCCTCCTTCTCCTCCTTCTCCTCCTTCTCCTCCTTCTCCTCCTCCTCCTTCTCCTCCTTCTCCTCCTTCTCCTCCTTCTCCTCCTTCTTCTCCTTCTCCTCCTTCTCCTCCTTCTCCTCCTTCTCCTCCTTCTCCTCCTTCTCCTCCTTCTCCTCCTCCTTCTCCTTCTCCTTCTCCTTCTCCTTCTCCTTCTCCTTCTCCTTCTCCTTCTCCTCCTCCTCCTCCTCCTCCTCCTTCTCCTTCTCCTTCTCCTCCTCCTCCTCCTCCTCCTCCTCCTTCTCCTTCTTCTTCTTCTTCTTCTTCTCCTCCTCTTGGCATGGGACGCAGTCGTCTTCATTTATGGTCATGTACACCTTATTCCATTCGGGTGAGGGAGCCAGCACTATGGACCAGAGAGAGAAATTCAGGGATAGGTGATCAGCCCGGTCCCCGGAATGAGAATGAGGGAAATAAATAAACGGAATGAGGGTGAAGCGGACAAGATTATAAATGATAATGGAGCAATTAGTGAAATGATGGCGGGGGAAACCGGAGGTCCTGGAGGAAACCCGCCCCAGCGCCGTGTTGTTCATCATAAATCTCACTTTGCATCGCCTGGAATCGAACCCAGTCCACCTAGGAGGACGTCAAACGGTCTAACCGCTCGGCCACGGCGCGGAACTACAGAATATAAGGATTTTAAAGATTTTTGAAATGCTACGGCATTATTCGTTTGTTTCTCGTTATTGCCTATCGTGTCAGTCTTCTATATTCTTCTCATACCTACAATGAAGTTTGTTGAATGCAGCTACAAACATTATCCCGACTAGCATTGACCATTAGGGCGTTAGAAATTGATAACACGTAGAAGGGATATAAAATAAAGGATAATGGATAGAGAAAGTCATATTGATATCACACATTAATTTTTTCCGACAAATATCTGCCTTTTCTTTCTGAATATCTAGAGCATCTATTTCTTTCGATGCGCACAAAAAATAACATTGTGAACAGCTTGGTGAAAGTTGGTGTGGCCAGTTTTGAATTTTTGACCCATTTGATAAAACGTTTTATCTTACTATCCTTAAGAGAACCCAAGTAGGTATAGTGCACTACTGTTGGTTATGAAAGCTGTTGTGTGAAACGCGTTATATTTTCTGACTTTCGGAGAATTATTATCTCAACTCCCCCTCCCCATGTGCGTATCGAACGGATACCATTCAGTATTGGGGTACAGGGGCGGTTGTTTGCTGAGGAAGATACAGCCCCGGTTGATTAGCAGCGTAAATCATTGCAAACATATCGTGGCCTGTTACAGATCGCTCACGATAAGTGCTCTTTCTGAAAGAGGACAAACGGTTCGAGAAGAACCCCTTAGTGTCTTTCTGGTCGACCAGATCAGGGAGATAATCCTTCTACTTAAGAGTAAATGTCTTTTCTTTTCTTTTCTTTTCTTACAGGAAGTTTCTCCATCCAAACAGCACTTTTATGAAACACTCTCAATTATAACAGACATAGTTGCTAATGGGGAAAAATGTACACATTTGTTGTTCATTTGAATCGTTCCACATTTTAAGTAGTGCGCTTTGAAGTTGTAATTGGAGTTTCTCTTTATTAGACTTAACATAAACAGTTTACAGCGAAAGTTCACATCGGTTTATGTTGAAAGAAGTTCGACGAAATGCGAAAATAGTAAAGCGCAGAAAGTCATGTAAAGTCACTAACTCATTTGCTACCCTCTCCTCCATTCTCTCCTACATCTGATCGACAACTAATCACAGATATATTGCTATTTTTTTTAGATACAATGCACCCATGCTAATTTGATATTTGATATTTATTTATTTGTATAGTATCCATTACAAATTCAGTACAATAACATTTAACATAGAACATGCTGTATTATACTTCCTGTACAAATAAATGAAATTGCAGACCTAAGGTTTACTTGCTGACTCAGAACCCTGGCTATAAGCCTTTGGTTTTCCTGAGCAGGTTGGTGTCATTTCTTCTTGACCTTTTCTTCTTTTATCCTAATCCACTTTTTTCTTATCCTATATAAGAAATCTCCTATACATCTATTTTTCTTTTCTGCCATCCCCGTTAGCATGCCTAACGCTAATATCTATTTACTTACACTGTCCCATTTCTTATCCCATATTTTTCTCCTGTAATTTGTTAGCTCCTTACATTCTATTAGGTAATGAACAGTGCTTTCTTCACATATTCCTACCTCATTACTTCTCAACCCTTTTAAGTATAATATTCCTACTCTCATCCATGCTATGCCTTCTCTTCTAGTTTTGCCACATTGATTTATATATTTTCCCTACCCCATTCTGTCTTTAATTGCTTATAAAATTTCAAAGATTTCTTTTCTTCTATACTTTCCCATATCTCTTGCCTATCTATGTATTGCAGTCTAGTTCTCACTTCCTTCCAAAAACCGCTATAATATGTCTCCTCTACTCTCCATAGATCTCCCATGCCTATCTTTAATATCATTCTTTCCAATTCCGACCACCAATTTTTAATGCTTTTCTGTTGCTTCGTGCACAGATTCAATAATTCCCCTTTCTACCCTTTAATACACTTATACAAGGATTTCAATATTCTCTCTAGTATTATTCCCCTCCTTTTTGTATTACCTAGCTCTAGTAATGTCACCTCTCTTCGTGCCGATTTTGGCAGCCCTGGTAGTTCTTTGCAAAACAATCCAAACATCTGGTCTAATTGTGTTCCTATCTCTAATGAGCCCCATACCTACACTGCACGACCGCTTCATACAATCTTTCTAACCATCTAACTGACATCTCCAGTTTATATTTACATATTCTTACCCCTGACATTGCCGCCCTGCCATTAGCTATCACTTTTCTGGCTTCCCATGCTAATTAATACCTGCTTAAGAAGTAGACTTCTCCAAGCATTTAGTCCAAGTAGAACAGAGGCTAGGTTGTTCGTAGGTTATACAATAGGATGGCAGTTCCTGTACATTTTTATTGGGGCCAGGTTGGGTACTTTTACTTATCACCAGCCGGAAGTCAATAGAGCAGCTATATATACTACGTGTATTGGGGTGTGAAAGATGCAACTGTTAAAACATTTCCTTTGCCGTCTCGACACGCGAGAGTTGCCAGTGGCGGCTCGTGTTACATCTAAAGTTCTTATATCAACATGCTCTTATTTTATGTGTGTTGTAACAGCTATTTATGTAATAATAAGGCGGTTTCAGTGTTCAGAGTATAGTATACCACAGGAAAGAAAGTCTCCGGGGAATGAGACGCAGGGGGGTTGGAAAATTTTCCTACACCCTCCCTCGGTACAGTTACAGACCATTCAAAAACATTCTGACGGTTTTAGTGTACAGAGTGAATAGGCGCATGTTTATTTAACGGTTCTGCGTTCTCTGTCACACTATTCGCTGTTCTGGTCCCACTGTGTAAGGGGGCGCATTCCTTGACCCTATTCAGGGAGCTACTTTGGCTGGTGAACAGTACATTTGGATTGAATTTCAAAATAGATTTAGTAAAACGGCAATGATTACTACCTATATACAATATTTGCCGCACCCGCCTCTGTAGCGTAGGTGATAGCATATCTGTCTCACATTCAAGAAGTTCAAAGTTCGAATCTCGGTCAGGGTGAGTTACTGGATAAGTTTTCCCCCCGTTTTTTTTTCTTATCCTGAAAGATGAATTACGAGTTGAACATCAATTCACCCATTAACGACGTTAGTTAAAAAAAAAATGTTTACCTCACACTGTGCTGCATTGAACAATTATTATGTATAAATTGTATTGTTTAACCCCACTTTTACTAGATGCGGCACCGCAGGCGGTGACACTGACGATACATGAGATGTAGATGGAGCACTGGTGAAATGAGATGGCAGGGGAAACCGGATACGGTCGCCTGGGTTTGACCCCGGGCTGCTTTGGTTAACAGTCGATCGGTCTAACCATTCAACCACTGCGCAGCTATTTTGTTATATATAAATTAATTCATTAAGCTTGAATATAGTAAGGTAAGATTAAAACAACACATAATTTCAAGAAAGGAAAAGTTAACCATTGAATTTACATTAGAGCTGTGCTTATTGTTTTGTTATTTATCTATAAAGTTCTATTTATTATACTTTGTATATTATTTCAAAACATATAGTTAATGAGAAATATGTGAAACGAATGAAGTTAAGGATACAAGAGAAAATATAGAAACCACACATGTTAAAAATGTTAAATGTACTTTCACTTAACAGCGTTAATTTCTGTTTTACTACTAGGAGTTGAAATAGTTTGCAAAAATGATGATGATTTTGATGATGCTAATCGTGACCATAATGATCATAATAGCGTAGTTATAAAATGTGGATGAATCGTTGTATGTAAACTGCAGACCTAATACATTGGCGGAAACACCATTAAGAACTTCTTAACTCTAATGAAGTGTTAAATTGAAGGTAACATATGTCATCATACGGTAAATATGATAAATTCATGCTCGAGTTCTTCTCGAGAACCAAGCCAGGTGAAAAGACGATTAGAAATTGACGTTTCGGGAGTACATCTCTCCCATCATCAGGATATTTATTACATGTTATAACCACAAATGAATCACTGGATATAACAAAAATATAAAACAGGACAAAACACTGTCAAAATTTGCATTACAGATCAAAAGACTGTTTTCAGTAAATTAAATACCAGGCCAGGAGATGGTGTGAGTATAGAAAATTTATTGGGTCAAAGAAACGTAAGTACTTAACTTTATTATAAAGCTGTATTGATCTGTGCTTCTTGAGTCGACGGATTTCCGTTTCAAGGCCGGTTTCCAAGAGGGGTTGAACTGAAATCCAGCATCACGATTAAGCGTGCTCCTCTCTGAGGAAATGGCCAAAGCCTCCTTAATTCTCCGCTCCCAGTAGTTGTTGCATTTTGCCAAGATGGTTGTCTCCCGAAAGTTGGCTCTATGGTCGTTATCAGACCAGACTTCTCAAGTTGCAATAAACGAATGCTCCGTTCGTGTTCGTTTATTCTGGTAGCGATAGTCCTTCCGGTTTGTCCTATATACCATGGGGCATATTCGTCGCCAGGAAAGCTTCAGGTGTTATGATAAATTCATTCACCAATACTATTATTCCTCAATATTCGAATAATTTTCCCATGTTTCAATGAGTACAGTCCTGGAGGACATTGTATCTTTTTTCGCCAGTGTATACACATGTGAAATTCACAAGACTTTCTGTGCCTATTATTATCGTTTATTTCTACAAAGCTTATGAAAATATGAAAATGTATTATGTTCTGTATTATATACTTAAAGCGGGTATGGAAAGTATTGAATTCCATCCAAAAATGACATATGAAGAACACAGGAACACTATGCTTTCCGCACTCGAGTGACCTTAGAGATCACACTACCTGCTATAGCTCCTCAATTATCATTATACTGAGTAAGCGGATACATGAGAATGCATGAGCCAACATATTCGCTAACACGCAGAAGGGATCGAATTCGCGGTATTTCCTGCAAACTAGAACACAACCCTTCATTTTAAGCTCTATGCACAGAACAGTATACATATGTGTAATATAATAAACATGATGTAAAGTAATTTTGTAAATATCGCTCACAAAAATGTTTAAACTGTAGAAAACAGGGAAAGCAAACTAAACTGAAAAACTTCAGAACATACAAGCTAGTATACTTTTTTGTGTACATTACAAACGAGAGAATATTCTGCATTAATTTGGCTGCTAGGACTTTCTCAATTGGAGAGTACTGGAATCGCTGTAAACAGACTTAATGATTACGCAAAATTACTTCGCTGAAATGTTCCGCTAGGGAATGATTAGGGAATGATTTCATTCAAGATTTACCTTAAAAGCAAGCAGATAAGAACTTTACGACTTTCTTCCAAAAATAACACTATGTTGCCCTATTAAAAGTTTAAATTTTACTATTTTACTTCGAAATTATGGCGAAGAAATTAAAAATAAGTATTTTTAAAAGCTACATTTTCAAATCTTAATGCTGTAGTAAAGAACAATATTTAAATTATATTAAATTAAGTTATTTGTAAAGTAAAGAAACAAATAAGATATGTGGAAACGTAGAGTCAGACTGAAAAATTCAATGCCATAGCCGGGATTTGAACCACGGATCTTCTGGTTTCCATCCAGCCGCACTACCATTGTGCTACTATGGCCAACGTGCCGATATGACATTAAATTCTTCAACTGACTCGTATTTTCCCGGTAAACCACTTAGGAGTTCTCATAAACACATGAGACAACTACCTAAATGGCGACTTACTACATGTAAGTACTTTAAGGCCCGGGCTTTATAGTTAACCACTATTAGGTCAATTAATGGAAATTAATTGTTCTTTCACACTGGCCGTGTGTAGGCTAAATTGTGGAAACGTACGTTGGAGAACTTAATGTCATATCGGCACGTTGGCCATAGTAGCACAATGGTAGTGCGGCTGGACGGAAACCAGAAGATCCGTGGTTCAAATCCCGGCTATGGCATTGAATTTTTCGGTCTGACTCTACGTTTCCACAATTTAGCCTACACACGGCCAGTGTGAAAGAACAATTAATTTCCAAATAAGATATGGTTTAACTGAAACATCCCATGATCTTTCATTCACGACAGCGCCGAAGTACTATTACTCTCATACACTGGCCGTACCGCTCCCAGCTCTGCCCTTTGGGGCTTATCAGCACGGGCAGTTATTGGCAGCAAATATAAAACTGTGTAATCACAACTGCGGTATTGGGAAAAGAGATTTGTATGAGGCAATTCTTTGTATCGCGCCGCTAGGACCCACCTTAAACAAACAACTTGATGTGACATTTGTTCTGATAACACCGACAACCTGTTCCCATCAATTGTACTTTCAAAACCGCAAGCTGTGAGGCGGTCGCTATCGGCGCGTTCGGCAATAAACATTACTATTAAGAGTGTAACTTGGGCCCCGCCTCTTATCTCGTCTGTTTGGCATGCTGCTTAGCTGTGTTCTAAAGATGAGAGGAGATAGTACATACATTTAACGGCAGTTTTAGACTATCGGGACCATAACAGTGCCATTACGGGATAACAATAAGAGTACTACTACTGCTAGTAATAATAATAATGAAGGTACCCTCCTGTAACTGCCATGATTGTATAACCCGAGTACAACCTTTGAGCGCTCCGGACTACGTTAAGTGATATTCGATCACTAAAACACTTTTGAAGGGTTGTTGAGAAACTGAAAGAAAAGCCGTCAATGTGTGTGTGTGTGTGTGTGTGTGTGTGTGTGTGTGTGTGTGTGTGTGTGTGTGTGTGTGTGTGTGTGTGTGTGTGTGTGTTGAGCGTGAGCGTGAGCGTGAGCGTGCAGGGTTATTAATATATTAAAATGAGAGGATTTCTGGTGGTAAACCTTTATTCTCTCCCTACACCCAGATAACGAAATTAACAACAAAACACTATCAATACTCAAATCCCTCTAGGAGAACAAAAAATGTAGTAATTAAAGACTATGGGCTAGCAGACGGCGTGGGCGTCTTAAATCTCCCATCGTTAAATCGCAGAAACTACAAACTTCGTAGACACCTTCTAAGGATGCAGGTGAAGTATTTTTGATTTCTTTCCCCTACCCGAAACGAAGCTTCACAACTGAACGTTCCATGTATTTGCCTTCATTATCTCTGGAGTTCCTACAACGATTTTAAATACAATATAATTTTAAGATGTGTATATCACGAATAACACAGGTGTTTTGAATTTTCTATAAATCAGCTGAAATTAGATTAGATTTTATTGCATTCAGTATGTTTAATGCCAGTGATGTAAATTTATAAACAAATTACATAGTGTTGATACCTATAGATAATGCAGAAGCATACAATTTTAACAATGTGTAATGAAAGGCGAATGAATTTATGTAATATTCCCCCGATTTTACAAACGTTTATTCGGAGCATATACTGCCATTGAAATCTGAAAACTGCTACAAAACGAAATATTATACGAGTGTAGTGTCTTAGTCGGTTAAAAAGAAAACCGCGAAGGTATATAACTGAAGAGGTGTAAACTATATATGATAAAATATACGAGATACGCTAAAATTCACTGTGACTCTGTCACGTAATACTTAAAAAGTACTAATATTCCAAATCTGCATAAACCATGGATTCTACATTATTTGATGCATTAAGCATAAATTGTAATATTAATGATAGCTCTAACCGTCTAAAATAAATTTAAATCCATGCTAAGGTGCTGTAGTAGGTATTCATGAAACATATGATCCGACATCCCAATATGTATAATAAATGGAATTGTATTTAAAAGTTGCTGAACTTTACGTTCAAAATAGTTCAGTGGTATAATGGTCACTCATTTAAAAGGTTCAGTAACCCAGCATCAATTTAAAAGACGATCTTGATAACTTAACTCTTTCCTGTTTGAGTATGGGGTTGGATATTTTTGTGTACTACATGGGCGGAAGTTAAAATCATTTATACTTCTAATGTTATTATGTATATCGGAAAAATAGTAATATTTCGTGCGCAGTTGAGAAAGAAATTACATTAAATAAATAAAAATATAGTTGTTCAATAATTATGTAATCAAAATTAAAATTGGCCCAGACAATTAACTTAGGATAAGGGATTGAGTTATTAATATGGAAAGGTTACTTTAAAAAAGAAAGAAAAAAAAAACTATAAGAGATATGAAACACCCATCTTCTAGTGCATCGCTTTGTTTACGAACAATAATTCAATATACTATAGGTACAACTGTCGAAAGCTCAAAATGAAGCACTGCTGTTTCATCTTCCTTTCAATTGTACGTATTACTTAGCTACTTGCAGTCTTGCATCTGTAACTAATGACAAAGGAAACGAATAAGTTTACTACAATAAGCATACATGTAATTGCACAGTTTAGCAAAGTCGCCTGAATCAACTAGGAAGCTATGCGTGATACTTACTTGAGAGGGAGGGAGAGAGAGAGAGAGAGAGAGAGAGAGAGAGAGAGAGAGAGAGAGAGAGAGAGAGAGAGAGAGAGAGAGAGAGAGAGAGAGAGAGAGAGAGAAGATGTTATGAAAAAAGTGCAATTGAAGTATTTGAGGACTGCTTATGAAGTATACAAGTTAGCATGTTAATCTCTAATTTAGATTTTTCTTTTAATCGTGTTATTCGGAACATCACTTACCTCAGAAACTGAAAGCAAGAGAGATTCCGCAATTAATATCAAAAGCAAACTTACAATACAGCTTAAAGGATTATATGAATTAAAATAAACGTATAATGACTTAAAATCCTCCTACATAGCCATTGTTATAAATTATAACCTGGTTATATTTAACGGTAGAACATTTTTTGTGCACCATTTATTTAACAATTTCAAAATGAGTGGTTGTGCTTTGCTGAAGAAAATTACTATCTCTGATTCAATACAACACTTGCACACACTAAGTAAAGTTTTAGAAATAAGGTTTATTTATTTTTACTTACGATAACATGGCTTACTATCCTGTAACTACATTAACATGTTCCTCTACTTATATGTACAGAGGCTAAAGAAATATTTCCTTCCACTTTGACAGAACATGGCGAGCAGTCTAGGAATGCATGAAGTATATCTACATTCTTAACGGATTGCGTCGCCAACTGCGACCCGCTGTCTTGATGTTGTTATTCTACTCATTCATTTCACATACGAACCAATTCTGCAGAAGTCTCACGATTACAGGTCATGCAACTCGAATGATGATTTAATTTATTTTATTTACCTCCTTTATGAAATTATTGTACCATATGTATCTAGAAGACTGTTCTACTCATAATTTCGTATGCACCTGCTAGTTCCTAATAAGTCATTACTTATTGAACTACCTTGATATTCAAAATGATGGAACGTCTGACTTTTTTAATTACATCCCGTCAGTTTCCAAGTCGTGGAAATACTGCATAGCTTACAAAGTACCCTTTGGTGATGGAACAATTGGTAACTTAGAATGATTTGGTAATCACGGTAGGTGGCAAATTAAAGTCATTGTATCTAACTTTTGTTTGGTTCAATAGTTATTTATTAACAAAATCTACACCATTTCATATAGTAAAAACTCTTAATATGTACAACCAAATTTACGTACAAATTTTTGCAAAGCTGGTGAATATGAGGTTTCTCCAAGTAGGACATCTCTTGGGGAAAGACTGTAGTCTGTCATTGACAGAAGTAATATTCTAAGTATTTATATATAAGATATAGACTGAATTTCTTCAATTTTCTCTCTTTATAGAACAGTTATTTAACATATCCACTTTATAAACAGTGGATATGTTATGAGCAGTAAAACATATAAAGGTAATAACACTAGGGAATAGGGCTATTGACGTATTTTGGCTTTGGTAGCGCGTATATATTGTACCATTATAAGAACACATTTATTATATTAGCTTTTAATTATTGTTACGTTGTATATAAATAAAATAAGTGATTATAGGTTAAATTTTGTTTATATCTTCAAAATAGAATTCAACATGTTACACAATAAATGTACTATGTAAAATAATTTGACTGCCATTACTAAATCTCACAAATAAAGGAAGTATGGATGTATACTGCATGTGATGCAGTTAGCTGGACATAGAGTATGAATGGCGTCATATGTACAGCACGGCCATCAAATGTGCAAACAACTGCAACTAACTGGAACCAAACATCGTAAACGACGTAACGTACCCTGCGAACTAGTGAAGCCATTGCCTTGTTGGTGTCAAAGCCCCTACGAGACTTTCAATATGTAGTACCAGCAATTCCTCTGTCACAAAGCCAATAATTACAAGATCCAATTAAATTGTAAATGTTACTAGCTCTCTTTGTATAACTGCGTAGTCTCTGATATCATGAACTATCCGAAAATCTTCAGTTCATTTCCAACAATTTTGCAGTGTTGCCCAAAGCTATTAACCAATTAGAAAAATCGGTTTTGGAAATGTCCAAGAGTATAAGCACAGTAGAAGACTTAGCTAAATCAATTAACAGGATACCTCTGGTGCCAGGTATCTAAAAGGTGCACTATACTTTTGGAAAAAACGCACACGCCTCCGGCCTTTCTTACAAAATAGTTACCCACATTTTCTTCTTTTCCTGCTTCTTCTGATTCTTCTTTAACTTCCATAGTTGTACCGCTATCGTTGGTTAATAACATCCCTCGAATTTCCTGTCCCTCCATTTCATCTCCATTATCATTTCACATCGCCTCTCATGTCTCTTTCGGGGTAGAAGTGTCGGCGAGTGTCTCGGGTCGCATGGCAGGATGATATGCTCTTGGTAAAACTGCATCCTTCTGTAGGACGGTCTTCGGTCTCTGAAAACGTTCCGATGGAGCAGATTCCGGACCACAGTAGGGTTAGACGTCGGCTGTACTGGTCTGCCGGGGAGTTTTAACTGGTAAAGTGTAGGAAACCTGCCCTCTGCACTGTCGTGGCTCCTTAGGACGGCCGCTTCTGTCTCCTCTCCTCTCATCTTTCCTCCCGATGGTGCCCTATGTGTGGACATAGATACAATAGACCAAGTTTGCACCTCCGTACTAAAGATCCCTGGTGCTTACCGCAACATTCAGTGAGAACAAAGTAAAATGGCTTCTTTATTTAGCAATATAACAATTACATTAAAACATAGGATACCATTGTGTTATATGGAGTTAGCTACTCAGCCTTTACAGCAACAGTTGGAACATTGTAAATATAACATAAATATAGGGTTTATTTTTTCGATATAGAAATAAGGAAAGAAGTGACAAATTATGGTGAACTAGTAAGCGGCGTTGTGCTAACTCTTCTTTTCCTGCAGAAAGTTCTGCTGAAGCTAAGGGGATGCCATCTTTCCGACAGGATATTGTTCGGTTTACAATAGACTCTGTTCATTCATTTGATATTTACGCAAGATAAAAAATTTTATGCGAACCCACTGTTGGCGAGGCTGCTCGGTTCTCAAACACAATAATTTGGAATATGGAAGCTGTCTGCTACATCATGTCTATTTATATATGATGGTATAACGTCCGGGACTATTCTATTGTAGGTACGTGTGAAAGTATCAGTGCGTAATTGAATCTTGATTTGGAAGAAATATAATGGGTAAACAAAAACATACGCAAGGTAACAGTAGTTCATGTTAAGTTATGGCATTTATTTAACATTTTGGAATTAAGAATTTCCGACATTCTTGCTCTAACGTCCAAACTGTGTAAAATGCTGAAATGCTTTGAAACTGTTGTCTCAGATGCTTCAATAGCATTTATTTATTTATTATTTATATGATAGTGGCTTAAAGTGAAATAAAATAATGAGAAACAATGTGGTGTAACAAATCCCTTCAGTACTAGAAAATAATAGATAAAACTTCAGATTTGTATTCCAAATGAAAATATTGGTGAAATCAGAATGTTTTTAATAATTACACAAACGTAATGACTAGGAGTAGTGATAGTTAGCATTCTGAAATCAGATATTTAGCACTTTGATTTTTACATTTCGCATTTTGTAGAATTCATACATTTTCAATTTAGCATTTTATAGCATTTTGAAAAAAAAGCTTAATTTGAGTTATTTTTTTAAATGATGAACATTAACATTATTTATATGAGATTTAAAAGACATTTATGGAGGGCTTTTAATGATAGTGAGTTAAAAGAGCATAAAGTGTCAATTTATTTTACATTAATATAGGTTAAAGCAATATACAGATATATATGTAGAACAAGCTGATACAGGCTAAAGCATACTACATGAAAAAAAGGATAAATCCATACTGATGTAAAATTAGCAGAATAAAGAGAAATTTCAAAAAATTTACCTATGCCATAACTCATAAGTTTATGAATCAGTAACGCTGTTGAATGAAAGCAGCGAATATATTTCAAGATCCTGTTCTGTCATTTGAGTCCTCGTGTTACAATCAAATTATATTTACTGAAATATATTTCAGTTCTACGCTGTTTGTAGGACCCCTAAATGCATTGCAGAGCAATGTTGGGCAATGGTGGAACAATAAGCTAATTTAGCGGAAAGGGTTGCTTTCCACATTTCAGAAGAGTGGTCACTTAGTTTATAACTTTCTAAACATGCAAAGGTTCCACAGACTCTTCAGTTAAAGTTTCCAGAAGAAAAAAGCACTGTAAAAATAATTCCTTGGGAAACCTTCGATTTCGCATTTATATCGTATTTTCAGTCAATTTTCGCACTTTATCGCGCCTTATCGCATTTGTGAAAAATCACCACCCCTAGTAATGACTAATGAATGTTTTAACTATACGCATTTAATTGACGATATTGTTGCATTACAGCAATTCCATCATCTGTGTTAACCTCGCTAGCTTTGTAATATTTGTGGGATTTGTCGCTTCTTTTGACTTGAGAAATATGGGCGTCAGGTGAACGTTTAGAGCAGATGCGCTCGCTAATGACCTCCTTGTAGGGGCCTGTTGCTTGGCAACGGACGTCGAGAGTTCCGTCAGAAGAGCAAGGAGCTGGGATAAACACGGTATTGCTAGGTTACCTACAGCGGAGCAACAGGTGGAAACGCAAATGAAAACCTTCCTTCACTCGCCAGATTGTTATTAACATAGTACGATACTTGCAGGAAGTAAAGAAAAAAGGAGCGTTGAGGTACGTTCCTTACAGGGTGGTTTTGAAGAATGTAGACCATATTTAAAAGAACCAGCACTTATAATGTCACCACAGTATTAAAATGTCATGCATTTCTAAGATGAAGTGTGGCCACATGATCCCACTCGCCTATGGACGTTTTTCCAAAGATACTTCTTAGCAACTGGTAGAGTAAAAACAATTTAATTACCTATATATTATATTCTCTGCACGATATTATATGGCAATAAGGTTGTCCTATAGGGATTGTTTTTCTTTTTGATAATGCTCAACGCTTTCATATTCACTACAGACAGCAGCATTGATGATACAAGAAATGAATTATAATGAGGAAAGGAAAAGTTACAGACGTGTTTTTATGCATTTACAATTAAATCAGTAAAAATGAAAATAATAACATTTTAATTTAATAATCGCAGTTTTAATTTGAATCTGACCTTAGGGAACCAGAACTAATCCCATATTGGATTAGACATAAGACCCGTCTGAAAATATTGAATTCGGTAACTCGTATTCGGGAAGATCCAATTCAACCTTTCTTGGCCAACCAATCTGACCAAAGCTTTTTAGCAGTTTTCCTTGGTCGCCAGCACAATGCAGGCATTTCCCTCAGAAGGGAAGTAAAGCCAGTTGTAATGGATGTACGGTACGTAAAATAATTTGAAGGCTGATAAAGAGACTTTTGGTCTTTCACGCCCAATTTAGGATGGACGTGAGGACCACGTCCTGAGAGCCATAGGAGCTAGAGTGTCCGTAAATTAATCTCAAATTAATTTTACTTTAGTTGGGTCAATCAGTTGTCCTGGTTCACCAAGATCCAAAATATTTTTATTGCTCGACAACATATTGAAATAAGACTGGTGCAAGTCTTTCTGAGAGAAGGGTAATTGTATTTGTTTATAAATTTATTTTGCCGTAACACAATAGTTTCACTGAAATGCGTTTGAGGTATCATGGGTTTGGAAGATAATTTTGGGATATATTTATTTTATCTTATTTAAGGGGATGCAGCACCGAAAACCCCAAATCCAGCAATTTTCAACCAATGTTGCTGAACATTTTACCACTTAGTTCTGACACAGGATTAAAAATTTGGTTCTTATATCTGCAATAGTTTTTGAGTAATTAATATATGAAATTAAAAATTTGGACAAAATTCAAACCGCTCCACGTGATGAAAATCTTCAAAATTTTAATTTTTCTATTTCTAAAAATATTCAGATGGTTATGAAGAAAAGATCTATCATATGAATTTCTTATACTGCCTTTAGTTCCAGAGGGAAAAAATTGGGCATGGAGCAAACAAAAAAGACCAAAAAATTAGTAAACCTTTGATTTTATAAATCAATAACTTTAAAAACATAATGCATATTAAAACTTCATATGATAGAAACCTTTGTTCGCTTTTTAAGAACATGTGTTGACAATTTTATAGGAAATGAACCAAAACTCATCGTGTGTAACATTTTCAATTGCAAAAAATGTTGAAAAAATTATAAAATCAAATTTTAAAATCCAAAACATCTTCCTTCTCAGCTACATGCCCTGAGGTAGACCAAAACCTTCCATATATATATAAGTTAGACCCTCCTACCTCTTCCTTCTCCCTTCTGCAGCAGTGTTCTTCAATTTTAGTTTCCTTCTGGATGTTCTAGAAGTTACCTTCGCAGAAATTGCTGAATGAAGTAAGCGTAATTGGTCCTTCCCTTGGCTACGTTTTAGAGATGCTGGTGAAATCTCAGTGTCCATTATGTCTGACTGTAGCTTGAGTGAGGCAGAACAACCAAAATTAAATTCACTGATGGTTAACGTCACAGCAACCTGAAGTCTCTTCTTTGACACAAATATTTGTTTTGGGCAATTATGCCATGGTTAAATGTCACAGCAACCTGAAGTCTCTTCTTTGACACAAATATTTGTTTTGGGCAATTATGCCATGGTTAAATGTCACAGCAACCTGAAGTATCTTCTTTGACACAAATATTTGTTTTGGGCAATTATGCCATGGTTAAATGTCACAGCAACCTGAAGTCTCTTCTTTGACACAAATATTTGTTTTGGGCAATTATGCCATGGTTAAATGTCACAGCAACCTGAAGTATCTTCTTTGACACAAATATTTGTTTTGGGCAATTATGCCATGGTTAAATGTCACAGCAACCTGAAGTATCTTCTTTGACACAAATATTTCTTTTGGGCAATTATGCCATGGTTAAATGTCACAGCAACCTGAAGTATCTTCTTTGACACAAATATTTGTTTTGGGCAATTATGCCATGGTTAAATGTCACAGCAGCCTGAAGTCTCTTCTTTGACACAAATATTTGTTTTGGGCAATTATGCCATGGTTAAATGTCACAGCAGCCTGAAGTCTCTTCTTTGACACAAATATTTGTTTTGGGCAATTATGCCATGGTTAAATGTCACAGCAGCCTGAAGTCTCTTCTTTGACACAAATATTTCTTTTGGGCAATTATGCCATGGTTAAATGTCACAGCAACCTGAAGTATCTTCTTTGACACAAATATTTCTTTTGGTCAATTATGCCATGGTTAAATGTCACAGCAACCTGAAGTATCTTCTTTGACACAAATATTTCTTTTGGTCAATTATGCCATATCATGTAATGTAAACTTTCATTTGCATCTGTGTCTTACCCAGTGTACATCTCCTTAGGATTTCATCCGATGCCAACCTTTGGTACACAGGCATTAGTTTTCTTACCACATCGGGCCTCAAGTATGTTCCCATTGTTGTGTTGTTATGTTTAGGTGTTCCTTCCCATGTATCGTTTAGCCTATTCATGATCCTATGTACACAGTCAACAGTTATATGCACGTTTTGATGTATAAAATACTTATATAAATGTTAAATGGTACACTAAAATTCACCAATTTTATATATAAACAGTATGTAGTTTAACGAGAAACACAAGAAAATCCCGACCGTTAGAAACTCACACAAAAGCAAAAATATAAACATTATTATTTGCTGTTTGTTGCCAGTGTTTTGTTTCCATGGTGGCATATATTGTAAGAAATAACCATCATACCAACACAAAATTCCACCAGAAACTTTGCCCGCTAATTTCAAATGTATTAATTTGGTACATCCAATTGAACACAAATAACAGAATTCTGTGAATCCAAGGGCCGGCATGAACATGCGCACTGGCATTTAAATTGTCAGGCATTTAAATACCTGAAACTCATAATTTTAGTTGAATTATGATACTATAAGGTTCAAGGTATTTTATTAGCTCATAAAACAAAAACAAAAAATATATTTTTTTTTTCCATATTTCTAGCCAATTTCGGTGCTGCATTCCCTTAAAAGCATTTGAGTAGATTGAACACTTTTTTCCTACAAATTAGATCTGAATAAATAAACAGTTTTGTTAACTAATGAGGCTGCAATTGCGCATATTAAACGGATACTTCGATTAATTGGGAGTACATAGTTATTCTGCTCCTTGTATAATTTTGGGGCTGAGAAAAGGGCTTGGGATTTTTATTTTAAACTTAAAGATAAACTGTGGTTTTTGTAGCTAAAGTGCTTAGAGCACAGTCCTATAAAGGTGAGATCTACTCTCTTCCTTACTAGGACATAAGTAATACCAATATCTCGGATACCCACCGTGGTCCGGGTATTACGGCAAGAGGCATTGTAACAATGCCATGTCAATACAGATTTAAAAGGATGGGGAATGGAGCACTTTGAGTGCAGTCTGGCTGTCAGATGCTATTAGAATGTGTTTTCCTACAATGCCCCTTTCGAACAATGGCTTGAATATCCTTGTATTAAGTACTTTCTCTACCAGATTCCTGTTGTCGATACAAAAAGTTATTGCATTGCTTCAGTATCCCAAAAAAAGATGCTTTTAAATAATTCTCGTGTGAGAGACAAAGGAAAAGTACATAATCCAAAACAAAATGGACATTTTGGCATGGTATTTAAACTCAACATTTTCCAAGGATGGACACACCATGATTTCTAACAAAAACTCGTCTCACCAATCTATGTTTTACACGGAAAATGTTTAATTAGTTTTAATTTTTGATACGAATACCTAAAACCATATGTAGATTAAAATGCCATATTTGCAAGATATGTGCATGAATGATGACATTCATAGATAGTCAACATGAAAAATCCAATGCCATGGCCGGGATTTGAACCACGGATCTCCTGGCTAGTGTAAAGAAATGATTAATTTCCATCAATTAACTAGAAGAATAGTCCTGCGCCGTGGCGTAGCGGGCTAAGGCAGCATGCCTTGGTTCCTGGCCACGGAAAGCGGCCCGGGTTCGATCCCACCCATGTGGTGGGGATTTTAGGTCCCGGGTATAGGACCAGTGCCCACTCAGCATCGTGAGGAAAGTGAGGAGCTTACGCTAGGTAAGCGGCCCTGGTCACGGAAACCAACATTCCGGCTGGGGGATGCCGAGATGCTGACCACATCTCCTCCCCGTATCGGTTGGATGATCGTCCACCTCTGTCGTGCGTAAGTGGTCGTGAGGCCGGCAGTCGAGTTGGTAGGCCTTGGCCCTCTAAGGGCTGTCGCGCCATGGGTTAAAAAACTAAAAGAATAAGAGTTAAATGATGAAGTCTGGGACTTAAGTACTTACGATATTAAGTCGCCACAAAGGGTGTACCTCGAATTCGAGAGCCTCTAGTGGTCTACCGGGGAAATGGTGAATTTAATGTCAGGACGGCGCGTTGGCCATGTTAGTTCAATGGGTTAGAGCGACTAGACGGAAACCAGGAGATCCGTGGTTCAAATCCCGGCCAGGGCATTGAATTTTTGACTCCATCAAAAACCTTAGCATATATACGGCTAGTGTAAAGAAATGATTAATTAACTAAAAAAATGGCATTCATATTTAGAATTTTTTCTGAATGCCTTATAAAGTACTCTTCAGGTATACTAGATTTGATATAGTTTGTATTTTTGAAAAATCTGAAGGCTGATAGATTGGCGAGCACCTCTGCTTCTTGGTGGGTCATGGTTTACGAACTGAAGAAAGTTAAGGAGAGATACTTTCATCTTATTGAAATGTCCGGAACTCCTATCGGAAGGCGGTATATATCGGAGCCTTGGAAATAATTCCACTAGCCTTGTCTAATATGTGCTCCTCGCTGTTTCAGCGAGTAAGTACTGCAACGTGCGGGTAAGTAGTAGCAAAAAGTTCCCAGAGTTCACCAATTTAGTGAGAGACCGCTAGAGGGTGACAATGCTAGTTATATTTTACAAGTAGTTCTGGCACAAACAAATCCAAATAATAAATGCACTTTCATCTTAAAACATTTAATTTTCATGCAATATCTGATAACGTTACTTCGATCGATACCAACCTGATACAAACTGTCATTTATTTACTCCTTCATATACTGTTTGCTTCATACAAGGAAATCAAAATAAAATGCAAATCTTCTCTGGAGAAAGGGGGACGAAATCATAATAGTAAATGCTTTCCTGATTACAGAAGTAGTCTTCTCAGGTTTTAGAAGTATTTGTGAAAATTGTTGGGTGATCCTGTGCAACAGAAAATGAACCCGTCTTGGACGATGTCTCAATTTGTTCCGGAACAGGTTTCTAGAACACAAACGCTTATTGTTGAGAGAGATGGGTTTGATTGTATTGTGTGTGTCAGTCAGTTTGGCGGGTGTGTCTCCACGACACGGGACAATGTAGTAGTCGCCAGGGGACCCCATGTTGAGCGTCTCCACCCTATTACAGTTGATCATCGAACCGCATGGAAAACGCATATTATAGGGTGACCGCCAATCACTTTCTCCACAGACATCGTTCTAATGGCCGAATAGAGGCTGCACCTCTTGTTTCTGGTTTTTAAGAGGAAGGCACATTGGATTATATAAGGAAATTCAAGAGCTGATCGTAAAGGAATAATTGCAATTGTATGACAATATTCTGTCCCATGGTCAGATATGTGTTAAAACAATATATTGTGCTAAAAATATATATAATTTTTAAGAAATCATGTACGGAGGACGTAGGGGGTAATGTTAGTAACACATACGTAAAAACTACACAGTTTTAGTTCAGATAGTTTTCATAATACAATTGAATAAACTTAACTAGCCGTACTTCCATATAATACGTGAATTTAAAGAAGTTTAGCTTGGAAGAGAGTCCCATCCAACTCAGTGGGAGTGGTAGGAGGTGTGACGTTGGTGCGCTCCTCTAAGGGGATTGGGGAAGCTCTGTGATGTCATCGAAATCCTCGTCTGCTTCGCTCGTGAAAGGAACAATAACAATCTCGCATGATAATATCTGATTATACAAGCCTTGCCACACGACACCAGCTTTTCCACTTAATCGACAGAACTTGGTGCCTTGCAGTACATTACTCGTGTGTAACCAACAACATACTGATCGGTTTGAACATGTGACGGCTTGGCGGCTCGCCTACTGGAATCACTGGCAACTCTACTTGTACATTATATTATCACAACGCTTTGTGACATAGGCACTATAATGACCATTATTACGTTTGTATGCATGTAGATGTATTTGTATATGTATAATTCGGATTTAAATTACTGATGTGATATGCTAAAAGAGTTTTTTTGGATAAGCCAAGGCTTTTGTTGTTGAGAGAATAAACAATGCCTTTCCTTTTATCCTGTAGAATGCTGTTATCAGCAGAATGTGAGCACGTGTTGGTTTGTATTTGTGCTTATTTATTCTACAGAGTTCAAATCAACATTGTTGGTACCCTGCATTCACAAAATGTACGAAATTAGAAATTCTGATGATAGTAAAGATTTATTTTACATAACTCGTCTAGAGTTATGGGCAAATAAAAAACACCCTCAAAAGGACAGTCTGGCAAAATTCGTGGGGGAGAAAGGCTTGGTCTTAAGGTACCCTTTGGAAACTGCAATAGCCTTATCATTTATTATGCAGGATGTGCAAACACAGGATTTCTACCCGAAAACAAAAGGATTTTTCTCTACAAACGACCACCATGAGAGGGTGACAGCTGATTTATTTAAATAATGGTTTCTGGTAATATTCTTAAATTATATAGAAGCAGAATATGCTGGATAATGCCCCGTACCATTCGCTTGTTGAAAAGAAACTGCAAAAGAACCAAATGTTTTAATTCCCTGCAAAAATATGATTTGGATTTTCGGCAACAGTACTGAACACGAGTTATTGCAATAGTACTTCCATTCAGATATCAGGATAAAGTGTAACTTTTAAACTGATTGAGGTTGAAGACTTATTAAGAAGAAATTGACATGGCACTAGACTAGAAAACTGCGTAAGACATGAAGACAAACAGGTACAAGTCAACAACTCTTGGAAAGAGGTAGATCATGAAGAGATTTTGATACTTATCATAAATTGCAAGACTCACAGACTGAGACAGTGAAAATGAATCGGCTCTTGTCGTAAAGACAGTAATGTGGAAGAGCCACTTACAGTTCCATTAGATTAAAAAAAGGTAATTCATAAACTACAGATACATAACATTTAAGAAATACGATTATGTATGTTTCAAACTTGAATTCAAACAATTGCATTATTACATAGTTTAGGACATTTTAGTTTGGATTCACTTATGGTTAGCACAAGGTATAGGATACTGTGCGAGATAAAGAGAAATAAGAAAAGAATGGGGGTAATAAGGTGGCAACGCTGACCATGCTAAGGCATCTCATTCGCCGGAGTCCAGAACTCTTCCCATTTGAAAGCCTGAATGGAGAGTTAATGTTCTTCAGTATGTTCTTGCTCGCTTACCACGTTCTGTCTGGAGCTTCTGCATGTTATTACTTATCTCATAAAATCGTATTGCTGTCACCTCGTGTCACCAATAGTCACTGATTTACTATTAACTAAGACTTAATTTTCTAGAAATGAAACATTTATTCATGAAGCATTACCTACTTTTTCTCATAGCAGCCAAACAACTGCATGACACAAAAAGAGGTTTGCCAATCTAAACATTTTATTTCTTTTGACAATATAAAGCCAAATGGTAAACGCGCAATGGTATTGTAGCCACATAATTGAAATTCAACGGTTCTTTCCGTTTCATTGGTTAAGTGTAATACGACTAGGTAAGTAGTCACCTGAATGCAGTTGCAGTTTATGCTACGCTGATCCCGTAACCTGCATATCGATACACATTTTGATACAGCGAATGTCGTTGCTGTGCTATAAGAAATGCGATTGTGTATTATGTGTTGAATATCTGGCAGCCCATGCGTGCGTATTTCGTTCCCTGGTTTGTTGATCTCTTAGGTAAATACACAAAGGCAGAAAAAGACGCACTGAGGCCCCCACTGATGCGTACTTTAATTTAAAGCGTACTTAAAATTACTCAGTGCGTGAATGTTCCTCACTTGTTACCATCCGAGGCCTTACTTTCAGAGTAAAAAATAATTGCATACGGCTGCATTTATGCGTTAGGGGTGCTTTTAATTCCAGCAGGTTGGTCGTCCTGATTACAACTGCTAACGACGCTGCTTGTGAAGTATCGAAAATAGCGAGGGAAACGCAGTATAAGAGCACTGCCCTTTCTTCACATTTAACTACTGAATCTTAGCCATGCAGTTCGATGCGGTTGTTCTCAAAGCACCGACAATACCAACAACGGCATATGTGCCTGTTTCTGCAAGAAGCCGCCAGGGGTTTATAGCCCAACCCTATTGCTGTTCCAGGAATTCATATTAGCTTTTTGACTGGAACGTATAGATGTGATAAGAGAAAACGAAGGGTATCCGTAGGGAAGCTAAGATGCGTTTTGTTTCAAAATCTAGACATTCCCTTGCCAAAAGGAATTATTTCTACACCATAAGCTTTGCAAATAAAATTGTAAGCATATTTTTATCTAAGTTTTAAGACATCAACTTTCTCCTTCCAGTTGTTCTTTTTTGCTTTTGAAATATGTAGCGTGCGTCATATTCCAGTGGCATTCTATTATTGTTCCAGAAGAGAATATAACCATGGCTCCAGTTTATTGATTCTAGTAACTATAAGATTGTTCTTGTTATTCTATTTCTACTTCTTCGTCAAATGCTTTTGGACATCGGGTTCACCAACATTTTGTGCATTTCTTTCTATTCATACATTCTTTTTACTTTAGCTACAGTTTTTCCTTTGTTTTTCTACTATTCCTTTTATTGTGTATCTCATTGAACTCTTGTTAGGTATGCGCTTCGTGTATTTCCTCCTACTCTCCATCTGTAAGCCCAAAATTACAAGCATTTTATTTTACAATGCTTACACTATTATTTTAAATGCATTAATAGACCAACATTTGTGTATGTCTGAAACTATGTTGAAAATGAGCTTAGGTCTAACGGAGGAGTAGTCAAGTTTTTGTTCCAGAATAACGTTTCAGTTTTTAAAACTTCTCAAATTCATAATTGCCTGAAGTTTACATCATATGTGGTGTCATTGAAGTCATGTGAAGTAATTTTGTAAACACTACACACAATTTGAAAAATGCAGTAATTTTCAAAACAAAAAGTAAGTAAAATATATTATCTTTAATGTAAATTTATATTGAGGAATTAATCCTTAAAGAATTAATCCTTTTAAATACATTACTCCGGTATATGGGTGATTTTTGATTAATTAGAGCCAACTGAAAAATTCAATGCCATGGCCGGGATTTGAACCACGGATCTACTGGTTTCCGTCCAGTCGCTCTGACCCTTGAACTACCATGGTCAACGTGCCTTCCTGACATTAAATTCTCCAATTGACTCATTATATTTCCCGGTCTTTAAACTAGCCGGAACAAAGTTAATTTAAGGTACACTATTAGAATATCACTGAAAACGTGCTCTACGTTTTTTATGACTATTGTAAATTTTATTACATTTTTCTTAATTCGCTTTCTTGTACCTATGTTTGTTTTATGTTCTTAAAACTGCTGTAATGCACTTTAAACTAACACCCCGATGAAGTACAAGCTTCCAACTTTGAAGATAGCTAAGAACTAGACGACAGAGACTGACAACAATGCAACTTATTACATACAATAATTATTATTTAAATGAAAGGTTTTAATTAATAAAACGGACTAATAGTATATAACAGTTTTTCTTAGCTCCACCCTTATTTAAGATTAACCCCGTACAGATTCCAAACCCTATTCAGGCTGCGCTGAACATTTATAATTACACTTTTAATAGTTATTAAAATACTTGTAAAATTTAAGTAAAATTTAAAACGAAAAACGTGGGGCCCATGCAGTGAGTAATAGTAAGAAGCATAGGGAAACAAAAGTTCATATCATTTGCAGTGCAATAAAATTGCTTGTGATTTAGTTGAACTATTCATGCATCAATAATCAATCTCTTGCATTTATGCAGATTGAAACTTCGACCATAATCTTAGTCTGCATAAGTATTTTGCTTATTGCTTTTTCGTTATCAATAGTAAACGTACTTGCTAGTAAAAACGAAGTGTAGGTACTTTGCCCATTCGTTCCTTGTCTGACCTGTTATGTGTGACCAGTTAGGTAATAATTTTTCAACATGGCTTACACTTTTTAAACTTTGCTATATGTTCTTTAAGTTTGTTTTCAGTGTTATTTAGTCTCTGATCCACTTGTTTATATACATATTCTTTCTTTTTCCTGTGGTTCTCCAATTCTTCAGAGATTTATTTGGTAGGACGCTTATTTTGCTGTCGATTTTGGAGTTTATTTTTAGGTTCAGTTTTCACATTAAATGTTAGCCCTATGTTTATGCCATATAGTCCCATGGGCTAGCAGGCGGAATTGGGTTTTCTAACCACTGCGCAATGAAGTAAACAAAAGAATCTGTGACTGTTTAATTTCTCGGAGGAACACCAATAATCAACCATCGTTTAGATGTGTGTTCGGGTAGAAATAATAACAAAGTGGTTCACATTCTGCACATTAATTGAACATCTTTATCATCTCTACCGCTGATCTAAACATTCTGTATCTTAGGCGACATTGGCAGAAGTAGAATTTGCATACTGTGCTTTAGACAAGAGAAACGCATCAAGTGCATTTCATGAACTTCAAAGTCCATTTTAATAATTTCAGAAGACCAGTCAGGCCACCAAACTTACATTGAGTAGAGGAGGATTGTTGTCCGAAACCAATGCAATTAACACCGAGAGATCATCTGTGTGACCGATGTTTACATTAATGATGCATAGTCCTATTACAATTACCAGGCTGACATGCAAAGGTGTCGGTGCGTAATCACATACTTTCACGCTATACACTCCACTTAGGAAACATATTCTAATGTCTCTGTTTGTCTATAGTTAGAATTAGTGCGAATTTCACGCTATGCACTTCACTTAGGGGAGATACTATAATATCTGGCTATAGTTATATATGAGCGGAATCCTACTGGAGAAAGTGTGGGGGAGGGTCTCTACTCCAGCCAATGAAGGATGTGACCGCCAATCATACAGATCAGAATATCTTCCCCTTGATAGGATCTCGTTCTGCTTCACCGTTCTGAACACATTATTTACAATGTCACTCTATAAATTCAACTAATAACAGTTGTTGGGAGAAAGTGTCAAATGTATTACAAACGAATTATTTTATATGCATTTAGAAGACCAAGTATTTTGGGTGTAATACTTGAAATTCCGGGGACGGGCTTTCAGAATGGAGACCGTGTGACCATAAAGATAACCTTCAATATATTTTTGGATAAGTATTGTATAAAAGTAAACACCGCACAAAAATATTGAAAATCGTTGACATTTTCAAAATATCATAAACCAAAGAGAATAAAAAGAGCCTTGAAACACTTCTTACTGAATATAATAAAAACGGTATTAAAGTTTGTGATTGTTTTCTGCTTATCCTAAATGAGTTTTTCCTCCGTTAATCTAGCTGATATAAAATGTTAAAGTAGGAGAAAATATGTACTTTCCAGAGTCAGTGTGCCTTTTTGTACAATAAACTCCCAAGGGTTTACACCAACTAACTGCTGTTGAGTGGAAAGAAGGCCATGCCTGTTCGAAAGGTAAAGTTTACCTGTGCTTTTGAGAAGCGCAGGAAAAAGAAGATAAGCGTTGTTGTTGTTGCTGAATCTGGTACATTATCTTGCTAAAAGGTAAATATCATTTCTGTCATATCATATGCAAATAAATTTTTAAACACATCTGTGCTTGAACCTTTTACATCACTTCCACATACTTCTCAATTTTCTCCTTATATCTTTTGGGATAGCATATATACATAATTCATTTTCTCATGTTAAGTGCTCTTCACTGAGGAGAAAAGCAAAAGATTGCGTGATGTAATGCGTAAGAGTTGCAAGATTTAATATTAAATACGAGACTATCCACAAATTATTATACACATCATATTAGATTCTCCATTTTCCGTAAGTTGTTATTCGCCATGAATAAATGCAAATAGCTATTAGTATTGATGCGTACTTTGCATCAGTACATGTGAAGTAAAGCAAATATCTTTGAAGTACTTATTGTAAAACTGAGAGATGGCGAGAAACATTTCGGAAATTTTTTACAAGCTAATGTCACTATTTTTTTTTTTTTTTTTTTTTTTTTTTTTTTTTTTTTTTTTTTTTTGGCCTTCGGTAAAATCCCATATGGCCATCGTAGGGAAAAATAAGAAAAATAATGTAAGGAAGTTTAAGAGGCTGGGAGGAAACTAGATGTGTAGATCACTGTCTTTAAGAAATTGTAGGAGAGCTTGGTATACAGGTTTGTTGCATAACTGTAATATGGTGTTGACGCTAGCGGGAAAAGGAACAGACTGCTGAAGTAGGCGGCGGAGGAAGGAAGAACGGTGGGCTCGGTAGCGAGAGCAACTGAACAGGAGATGATTGAGGTCAGCGGTTTCGCCTGGGTCATCAGGACATACAGGGGAATCGATGAGACGTAGTCGGTGAAGATGCGCAGGGTAACATCCATGTCCAAGTCGCATTCTAATGATGGAGGTGAGATGTCGACGTGCAATCCTGAAGCTGGAGAACCAAGGGGTCGTGGATAGATGCGTCTGAACGGCGGCGTGGTGTTTGCCTTTGATGGCCTGCGAACGAATCCAGACTTCATTCCAGCGACAATAGGCGTCACGATGAAGGACCGGGAAGAAATCCGTGTAGGGCAGTTGGATGCCTTGGAAGGTGCCTTGGGTGAGTCCCTCTTTTGCCAGGCGATCGGCGACTTCATTGTTTCGAATTCCGACATGCCCTCTGATCCAAAGGAAGTGAATTTGATGTCCAGCTATGGTAGCGTTGTTCACCAACGTCAGTATCTCGTAAAGATAACGGTGCATGGCTCTCGTCCAGCGGGGAGATGAGAGTCTCTGCAGCACACTCTGCGCATCGGTTAAGATCAGCAGTTTGGGGAAGCCCTGAGAAATACCATATTGCAAAGCGTCACGAATGGCCAAAACCTCTGCAGTGTAGCTGGAAGCCTCCATAGGTAGGCGGTATCGAGCCAGGGCATTAGTAGAAGGACAGACGTATGCATAACCTACTCCATCAGCAGATTTAGAACCGTCGGTGTAAATCGTGGTGAAATCTGGCCATGTAATCTGCAAGAAATGAGAGAGGGTGATGTTCACGTCTGGGGTCCGAATGATGTGATCAGGAAGATAATGCACCGAAACATTCAAGAAGTGTAAGTCATATGGATATTGAAACCCCGGAAGAGAGGGACTTTTCAAAATTAAGGGAAAAGCGTGGTATAGAGACCGAAAACCCAGTAAGAGTAAGGGCAATCGTCGTACAGCTGGAAAATCCACGTTGAGATAATTAGCAGCAAGATACTGCAACGTCCGCAATACTGGGTGGGCATCCACGGAGAAAACTCGCAATAGAAAGCGCTGGGTTAATTGCTGTCGTCGTATCTCCAATGGTGGTTCGGAGGCCTCAACCAAAAGTGCATTCGTCGGTGTAGAAAGCATAGCACCCAGGCAAAATCTAAGAGCACGGTACTGAGCGATATCCAACTTGCGCAAGACCGATGTGGAAGCAGAGCCAAAGAAGATACAGCCATAGTCCAGCACCGACCGAATTAGGGAACGATATAGCAGAAGTAATATGGAAGCATCCCCACCCCACCATGAATGAGCGATACTGCGTAGAACATTAAGAGTTGCACCAATCTTGGAGATGAGATGCTGTATGTGACGACTCCATGAAAGGCGACTATCCAAATAGACACCCAAAAATTTTGCGGAAGATGCAAGGGTAAAAGTAAAAGGTCCCAAGCGGATAACGCCATCAGGAAATGTCCGTCGTTTCCTAGTAAACACTACGACTGTAGACTTGGAAGGTGAAAGATGTAATCCGTGTTCAGAGGCCCAGGTTGATAAATCGGTGGCTGCATCACTAAGCCACAGACGAGTAATCCAAAAACTAGAGGACCGAGCGTACAAACAGATATCATCAGCGTACTGGAGAACGCGAATGTGAGGACTAAATAGGGAGTCTAAATCCGACGTATAAAGTGCATAAAGAAGAGGACTCAAAATCGCTCCCTGTGGCAATCCTCGAACTACTATTCTGGGGCCGAAGAAGGAGTTATCAGGAGAACGGATATAGATGAGGCGATGTCGGAGAAGATTATAAATGCCAGAGCAGTACCGAGGAGGAAGACCTAGTGCTTGCAGCTTCCCAAGCAAAACTGGCAGTAAAACACTGTCGTAGGCGCCGGAAATGTCCAAAAAGATGGCTGTCAGATATCCTTGTTCCAAATAGGTACGCTCGATGTCAGTAGTCAGGATGCTGAGACTATCCAAAGTACTCCGGGTTTTGCGGAAACCATATTGGGACATGGGTAATAATCTTCGGGATTCCAGCCACCATTCAAGTCGTTGTTTAAGCAAGCGTTCAAAGGTCTTGGCGATACAGGAAGACAAAGCGATCGGGCGATAAGAGGTACCAAAGCTAGGGTCCTTCCCCGGCTTCAAGATAGGTACAATGATCTGTGTAGTCCAACCCTCGGGGAAGACGCCGGAGGCCCAAAGGTCGTTGAATAGTTCCAAAAGGATCATCTTCGCACGAGGAGGAAGGTGGGTGAGCATGCTATAGGATATTTGATCATAACCCGGAGCTGAATTCGACGACGACTTCAGTACACTTTGGAGTTCAGACATGGAAAATGCTGACATCAAAGTGTGGTGCGAGTCCCCGGAAGAAGAGAGACCAGTAGGTGCTGGTGGTGATGTCACGGATGGCGGAGCAATGTGATCTGCAAACTCAGCGATCCAATCCCTCAGAGGGCGGGTAGGAACTGTCTTCTTCCTCAATTTGTTAATAAACCCCCAAATCTGAGAAAGTGGGGTGGTGTTAGAGAGTTTGGCACAAAAGGTCTTCCAGCACTCCTTTTTGCACTGTCGTAAAAAACGTTTGGCCTCAGCTGCGGCCCGTTTATAGGCCAGAAAATTGTCCCATGTAGAGTTGTGCCGGTAGGTACTGAGCGCCAATTTCCTCTTCGCAACATAACGACTGCATTCTGCATTCCACCAAGGAGATGGTACACCACGGGACGTAAGAACTGGCCGTTTCTCTGGGATGGAAAGCAAAGCCGCACTATTGATACACTGTAGAAAGGTGTCGTAACGCACCAACGGAGGACGATCATTGGGAATCTCAGAGACGGTGGCTTCCAGAGTACGTTCGTACTTGACCCAATTGGCACGCCGTAAGTTCCATCTGGTCGAAGGCCGGTGGGCCACAGAAACGTGCGGAAGAATAGTCGAAATCTCCAGCGGGAAATGATCGGAGCCCATTGTAAAGGGAAGAACCCTCCATTGGAGTTCAGAAGATAGGGAAGGGGAGCAGAGCGTCAAGTCAATCGCTGACGGTCGGTGTCCGGGCCGAGTGAGCAGGGTGGAAGACCCATCGTTGAGAAGAACCAAACCAGAGTCCTCGATGAAGTCCAAAAGCGTTCTGCCAGCAGCGTCTGTCAGGTCACAACCCCATGTGGTATTATGAGCATTAAAATCTCCGCCGAGTAAAATGGGGGTTGGTAACTGGCGCAGGAAATGATACCATTCTCGACTGGTGATGATCATTCTAGGGGAACAGTACAATGAGACAACTGTGACCTCTCGTTGACAAAGCAGAGTCCTCACCGCCACAGCTTCAAAAGAATGTACTTGGCTGTGGTCTATCTGAATGGTGTAATGTGGAATAGCAGAGTGTACCAGAATTGCAACTCCTCCCCATCCGTCCGTCCTATCCTTGGAGTAGAGGCAGAAAGAAGGTATGCGAAGAGACGTATTCGGAGTCAACCAAGTTTCAGACAGCAGGGCGATGCTGACGTGGCGTACAAAGAGTTCTTGCACAAGAGAGTCATAATTAGCTCGAAGAGAACGACAATTCCATTGCAACAGGGTTGAAGCCATGCTGTAATGTTGGGTTGTCATCGTTGGTTTATGAGCTTTGTAATAAGCTGGTAAGGAAGTCGCGGAGAAGTTCAAGTTGAACAGGGGCCGTTGAGGAAGGAGAAAAAGCAGATAATACAGGAACTATGAGCTGTAGTAGTTGCTCCACAAGCTGCAAAATAGTGGGAGCAGACGGCGATGAAGGACCCGCCCAAGGTGGCGGATAAGGATTATGAGTTATTGGAGATACAGGTACTCGTTGTGGAATATACAGAGTGGAATGAACTGGGGGAAAATGCGGAACTCGGACCGGGGGAGGTCGAGTTGACACACGAGGCACCGAAACAGCAGGTGAAGTCGGAGTGGCGAGAGCAACGGCCGGTTGGATTCCTGGTGAAGGTGCTGGTCGAGGAGTGTAGGAAGGCGGCGGAAGAGTACTGGCTGACTTTGTAGGAGATATTGCTCCAGGGAGAGGAGGGAAAGACCGTGTATCAGTCATCGAGAGGGCTCCATTAATGGCCTGTGAGTAAGTTGGACGAGATGACTGAGGCGAGCAAGGGGCATCTGCTCGAGAAGCTGCCACCCGTGCCTCCCGGTATTGATGGTATGCTGGGCATTTTCTGTCTGTTGCCAGGTGAGCTCCCTGACAGTGAATGCAGCAAGGACCTGAGGTAGAGGTGCAGTCTTCTAAGAGATGGGGTCCAGCACATTTACCGCATCTAGCCGCACTCCGACACTGATGCGAGCGATGGCCGAAGCGTAAACACTTAGTGCAGATGTAAACTGGAGGATCACGAGGTTCCACCTGGCATCGCGTTCCAAAGATGACTACATGAGTCGGCAACACTTGAGAGCGGAAGGTAATCTTACACACAGGAATGGGGACCCGTACTGCAGGGTCGCTAGTGGGTCGAGAAAAACGCTGGACAGAAATAACAGGGTAGGCACTCTCTAGAAACTCAGCAATTTCTTCTTCTGAGAGACTGGTGTCCACATTGCGAATAACACCCTGTTTGTGTATCATAAAATTGGGAATGTAAACTTCCAAAGATGTTCCAGTGAATGCCGGTGATTCTACTATAGTATTAGCGGCCTCTGCCGATGCTGCCTCAATTTTCAGTCGGTTTTTTCCTGCTGAGGTAATATGCACAATTGCACGTCGGATTGTCGGGTTGTGACGAAATAGCAGTTTACCCACACTCATGGGGTGTAACTTACCCACATTCTTATCCAAACTTTCAATAAACACATAAAAAGGTCCGGGATCTGCGCTGCTATAACGATTGGAATGGCTACGTGGTGTAGAGACGCCAGGTGTAGAAGGTGTGGTTGTAGGACGCGACGTGGAAGGAGGAGATAGTGTAGAAGGCCTCGTCGTCGGAGACTGAAGAGGGCCGACGTTCGAGGTGTCTACTGGCAAGTTCCCATTTGGTACACCATCACTCGAGTCAAAATCCATGTTGGAGTCTAATGGCGCAACGGATTCTCCTGAAGTCCGCTGCCGCTTAGAAGCACGTTCGTCATTTTCACTAGTAGCAGAAGTCGTAGGACGGAGTGAAGTTTGGACTGGTTCACAGTGAAGAGTCGGTAGAGATTGCTGCAGAGAAGTAGAAGCAGAAAGTTGTTCTTCTTGCTGGTAACATGTCTGCATTGCGGAGTAGATTAGCTGCCCCGTATCAGGGGGGTCAGCCATAGTACACTAAATATTAACACTTCACGAGTAGAAAGTACGCACGTGAAAACACAAAGAAATTTGATGTAGAATTAGGCCGGCAATTTGCCCCGTTCTACTAACGCCGCCTCTCGCGTCGGAAAGATAAACAAGTGGTCACGGTGTGGCGATGTTACCTGCTCCGCTGTCAGACAGCGACTGTATGTCACTATTGTGTGCATACCCTTTGACACCGCGGGCCCAAATGACCTTGTTGTCGACGGGCCCTAAAACACCACACACTCACTCACTCCCCCTTTGACACCGAATCCAACATCGCCTACTCGGTACCGCTACCAAAGTTTCTAAATAATGTTATCAAATCTTAATTGTTTTTAATTGTTATTAAGTCTTAATTGTTTTACCTCTGCGGTTCAATTTATCTGTCCACCATATTTCAAAATAAATCCTTATTACTATTGTAAATATTTTTTATTTTTTATTTCTGATTTTTATACACCACCTTTAATTTAATATGGTTCTAGAGAGATCAGATAGTATATTTTACCTTTAGAACCCGTATAAGTTATAGCTGCTTCTTCACATCTTCACCCTCTCCAGGCTCTGGCAAGATAGGAAATAAACTTGGCTGGAGAAATGCCTCCCGCTCTAGCCAAGAATCAAACCCAAGAACCCCCTCACAGCTGAATGTGCTGTACAGACGAGGGAGTCACAACACGCGTTGTACAGATGTATTTTATTTAATTCAGAACTCGGTTCAGCCTGAAATAGAAACTAATGTAAATAGTGCAACTTCCAGAAATGTGAAATTGAGATCACCGAGATCCGATTTCACCAACTGAAATCGACGTTAACAAATGTAACGTAACTATTGTAACAGCGCTAACAAATCTGTTAAATTTCTTGCATTTCACCAATCTGTTTTCTGAAAATGTTAACAAACACGTGTTAACGCCAAGAGACTTGTAAAGATTACAGCTATAGAAGGCTATGGATGAGCCGTATTATTTTCTAAACATACTGCGATGTGCTTTTTTTTTTTTTTTTTTTTTTTTTTTTTTTTTTTTTTTCATTTTCGTCTGCACACAGCTGAAAAAGTGTCGGGTAAACAACATCGTAAACAGAAGTCTTGAGACAAATTTCTCATCGATGGAGAAAGAATTGCTAATTGAATTGGTGACGAAGTATAAGGATATCGTGGAAACTAAGAGGACGAGTGCGATAAATGTAAAAAAAAAAAAAAAAAAAAAAAAAAAAAAAAAAAAAGTCACGTGGGAAAAATCGGAAACGAATTTAATTCAAATGCATGTGTCACTAGAAGAAGCACGAAACAACTTCGACAGTATTACGTAAATTTAAAACGAGTTGCGAAGGACAAGTGACAAGTGACTTGAACGTTTCAAGACGGGAGGTGGACAATGTATTATCCACATAATTCAGTGAATTATAAAATCGCAAAGTTATTAATACTTGAAGCAAAGGCGAGATCCACATATTCCTTTAGATGCATGTTCTAGCCTCTTGTAAGCTCCTTAGCAACTTTATTTGACAGTCTATATCTCTGTAGAAAATCTTCTAAGCTCCTCAAAATCATTTCCCCTTATAGGCCGTACTCTATTACGAATACCATTTAGGTGGTCTTAAATATAGCACATCGACATTAAAAGCTGCGTTCACGCCCGCTATCTTGACAATTCACAATTGTTAAGGAGTTAACAACAGAACTTTGGCTTGTTAGTTTAAGAAGAGATTTAACACGTGTGTTAAGCTAACACTTGTTGGTGAAATGCAATTTTTGTTATAACTATTGCTAAACTTGTGTTAAGTCTTAACATGTTGGTAAAATCGGGCATAAGAGTACCAAAAGGGTATCAGTCTCGCATTCTCATTATCGAACGTTACTTACAAGTTTCCTTGGATAAGTTAATTAAGCTTTCTAACCCAAATTTAACATTAGCAAATTACAGTAAAACCTCGTTAATCCGGACCAATTGGGGCTTAATGTTGTCCGCATTATCAAAAGTCCGTATTAAGTGAAATAAACACCACAGAGAAAAATTGTGGATGAAATTAGAGTATGTACTGTAATTTTATTAGAACCTAAGATACAATAGACCCACCTCATTTTAATTGCATATTCTTATTTGTTTGTTTTTAAGGAACCATCAATATTCTTTTGCGGTTTATTACACATCTTTTTTACATTGAGATCACGAAGGCTTCTCATATAATGGTAGTATGCAGAAATCAGTTTGTCAGTTTTCTCGACAGTGTCTGTTACACAATTC
Source organism: Mantis religiosa (assembly GCA_030765055.1). NCBI lineage: Eukaryota > Metazoa > Arthropoda > Insecta > Mantodea > Mantidae > Mantis > Mantis religiosa. The sequence goes on along the minus strand of CM060953.1, from coordinate 120,787,761 downwards.
AGATGATGTTTAACCTCATTTAATGTCACTTTCGACTTTCCGAAATCCACATCCTCAAACTCAGATTCGTTACCAGTGTCTTTTGCACTGCTTATACTTTCTACAATTTCTTCTTCAGCCATGCTGTGATAGTCTGGATCATCATCTCCATCCATCCAGTCTTCGATCTCGTCTACTGTGACAGCTTTCTCGCCACCCGCAACCAATGTTTGGTAAATGTCATTTAACTGAATTGCATTGTTGTCTAATTCAACACTGTCATCATACAAAAGTTTCTTCCACGCATTAGTCAGTGTAGAATTCGAAATGCTATTTACTGCACTATCAAAATTGAAAATCCTGGACGCATACACTATTCACATACACACACAAAAGTCGCACCATATTCAAGCCTTTCGATAATTTTCAGTTTCTCGTTTATTGTAAGCGATTTATAATTACGTTTCCCCATTGACATTGTGGTTTACTAAACAACATTGTACACTCGATCTGTTTCTTTAGCTATGAATGTGAAAGGTAAGTGTTAAAACTAACATTTCTGAGAAGAGCTGCAAGCCCAATCATGGGTACAGCAAGGGTGCGGGAAGGAGGGCATTCTAATGTGCCACTGTCACTAATATACTCCTAAGAAATTCCTATTGTACAGTCTGTGCAAAAATAAAATGGACAATTTCCTTAAGTTTGTCTTAGTGCGGTTCTATAATTTAATTCACAGATTATTTTTAAGGATGCTTGTCCGGATTAAAAAGCATCGGTTTAAAGGCGGCCGAATTAACGAGGTTTTATTGTACTTATTGAGCTTTATTTATTACATTTTTTATTTGTGACTTACAAAATAATTAGAAACAGATCTCATTCCCGAAGTGGAACCTAATGTTTTTACATATATATCAAATTCCATAGCGTCGGTTAGGCAGTTCTTGAGCTGCATTCACACACACACACACACACACACACACACACACACACACACACACACACACACACACACACACACACACACACACACACATACACCGACGCACGTGTTGTAGTTTCAGGAAAAGTGTTGCAATGCCCAAAGTAATTTGTAGATTTCGAGAGTTCATGCAGACGTTTTTGTATGCTGGACAAAGGTTTGAAAGTTGTGATGCAGAAATCACTTAGAATGCGATGAGTGAATGCAGTTCTATAGCCTGTTTCTTGCTGGGACCTCCAGAACCAATAAATCTAGGAGGGGGTACGTCGTCAGCACTGGGTGAGCTATAATCTAAATGGCCGAGTGAGCCCGCGAGACCGACAAGCCACACTATAAATGGCTCTCATACATCAAAATAAGATGTTATAAATTCCTAGGCCGTTGTCATGCCAGCGAGGCTCCCTCAAACGATAATGTTCGGCATACAGAAGCGTCGCAGCGCATTTATCTTGTTTAAGGGAACGTCCAGTAATGCTCCGCATCAATTTAAGTCGCACTGTCGCATGTCTGCAGCTTTTTACTCACAAATGCTCCAACAAACGATAAGAAGGGGCATGTTTTTGCCCTTTGTCATCATTCATCATAACCGGTCACAGAACAGTCATGGAATAACATTAGTAATTTTAAAGTGTCTGCTTGATATGTTAAAACGAAGCTTTAATAAGAATTCAGTATTGTGCAATGCAGTCTATTGGAGAGTTGACAGCTTGTAACTAATAGCTTAAGAATTCCTTTGCCTCCTTACGCTTGCTCTCAAAAACAGTTCGTATAGATTAAAAGGATGCTAAGGTTGTATGTGTAAAATAGCTGGGTGGTATAATTATCATGCATTCAGTGCAACTAAGTACAACGCGGTTTTGAATCGTGTGTATTAAGTGCATTCACTTCTTTTCCTTTTTCGATTTTGTTTTGGATGATTTGCCACAAAATACTGTAAAAATCACACGTGTCAATGCTTTTTACGATATAGTCTACAACTATAAACCATTCCATAACATATGAAAATAATTGTTGCTTTTCTTTAACACTAATGAAGATAGAAGGAAATGTTCAGAATGTTTGATGTCATCTTTTCTACAGCCAATGAAAAGGAAGAACCTTATTTCAGTTACACAATGATGAGGTATAGAAACCTAATTTAACTAATCTCTGTTTCATATAACCTTTCCCCGCTGACATGTATCACTCCGCGTGCAACTATCTTCCCCCTCATACTAATTGGCTAATGCTTTCGCGCCATATGCCATAGGCGGTGTCATCCCGTCACATTTAAACCTGCAGTAAACGTCATAATAATTGCCAGGAAGATAGATAAAATCATACAAATTGTAACAGTACTTTTTGGTTGTGTTTGAGGTATGAAAGGTTTATAAATTTATAAGGGCTGGTTATGTAAATGTATTTAATAATTTAAATATATAAAATGTATGTAGTTGTGTGATTGGCCGAAGTAGTAGTGATGTGACGTGGTATGACGTGATGTGGTGACGTGCGAGTGGATCGGCCAATCACAAAATAAAGCGGAAGGAACTATAGTGACAAGAAAATCAATAATCTGGAGAAAAGTGTTATAATCTTGAGTCGTGTTTCACAACGAGGAAAGATGTTGCGGTGAATATAATTGTAAAGGAAAGTTAATAACATTCAAGAAGTGTTATTCGATATTCGTAATAGAAAAGAGTGAATTGTAGTTCATATTATACAATTAAATAATATATTACGAACTCGGAGTCATATAACTTTTATTTCTGTCACAAAAAATCCATATCCACACCCGAGAAAAGATCTCATGACTCTTATTTAATCAAAACTTGACCTTAATCTTCCAAAAAGTTGGCGTGATTCCTATCTGCTGCGGAGTGGATAACAAATATATTCCCGTTACAAAATAAGAATATGAAGGCATGCAAAAGTAATGAAGTTTATAATGAAACTGAGCAAGTTCAAACTGAATGAATGAGCAACGGAAATGAAGCAAGTTTATAATGAAAGGCCTTCGGCTTTTTTCACTGGGATTTTTTAAAACCAGCACACATACCTTTCAAAAATACTTGTCTTTCAGTCTTAAAAGTCGTGTCATGCCATACTTGTCATGTGTCCTTCATTCACCCAAGTCTCGTCAAGGTAGTATATTTTGCGATTTGTATCCCGGTACAGTCTGATCGTCCTTAAATATCGTCTTAGGCACACAGCAATATCGCCCCTGGAGTGGTAAGTTTTCCTGTTGTCTCAATTTTATGTCGCGATGTTCCTCCGCATCTAACACACCTGTAAGTTCAGAGTACAGCTGTTGGACTTCTCTCACTGACAAAGACGGATTCTTCTCTGTGAGTGCATTAAACACATGCAACACAATTCTTTTTTCGCCGCTTTGTGAAGGTTTTCCCTTGCGATGGTTCAGCGAAAAACTGGCGGTAGACTCTGCCATTATACACATAAGTACACGCACAATAAAGTATCAATAAAATAATTTAGCTCTCGCACTCGGCAAAACACACCTTCAAATGGCGATATATGACTAATCCAGCTCAAAACAAGGTCAGTGATAAAAGTCATAAACAAATATGGCAGTACTACCGCTAAATCACGTGCTATCGTGCCATGCTAGAGAGCAAAGGAACCTCCTCTTTACTTCTTTTAAGAATTAACATGCATTTCAGATAAATCAACTCTGATGCGTAATATATTTAATTAAAACAGTTACGAAAATATAAATTTGACAATTCTCTTCCAACATATAAATATATATCACCATGTTAAATAACGAACTAATTTTTACCGCACAGCAGTCTATACTACAATAGCAGCCAATGAGAGGGGATTAGGTCAAGTGACCGTTTAGAGATACAGGGCAAGCTTATGTGAAACAAGGATCAGTCTATACTTCTGCGGTTATCCAATAAATGCTTTTACTAAATTTGGAGAATGGGAGAGTTCCTGTTTAAATATTTGTCAATATTTTGCTATTTGATCCTTGAAAACACATAATGAACATTTTAGTATCCACAGTCAAGCTGTGTACCCGATTTCGAAGATATTATTTGACATTTTTTTCGCTAATATTTCATTTTATATTTGTGTAATGCTTCACACTTTAATACGTTATCCAGTATAAGTGGCAATTGTAAGTGTTAAAGGACCGCATGTTCAAATCTTTTGAAACTATTAATTGCTAGAAAGCAGGATGAAAGTTTTAAGTCAATTGGCATCACTTCTCTCCGTTCTCCCTCCAACTTTCATTCTTGTCATTAGTAGGACTGTATGGCAAATTGGTGTTACGAAAATTGAATAACAAAGCAGAGAACGATCGAAACATAGTTTAGTTCCATCTATAGGGTAGTTAAAATTATAATGGAATCCACTCGCGGCCTTTACTGCGCGAGACGGCCGACAGAGGCGAACTGGAATCCTATCTTACAACAAACGCTGGAAATCTTGACCATCTGCTCACAAACAGGCAGCATATGCTGTGTAAATATTCTTGTTCACTCTGCGAAGCTCAGCATCAGGTATTCTTGTGATTTCTTGCATACTGTTTTCCCTAAGTTCCTGTAGTGTATGAGGACTGGAACGGTACACGTGTGTTGAAACTGAAGCACTATCCCTATAAACCTGTCCTAGCGTTAAAGACAAACGATCCCGCTAAACGTGTGAAATATTGTAACTGGTTTGTACAATCCGCAGAAAAGGATTTCATTGATCCACAGCTTTTGTTTTTCACTGATAATCTTGGTTTCATTTAACAGGACATGTGATTTTTGTTTTGTTTTGTAATTTACGTCCTACAACGTCAAGTCATATCGGACGGTGAATGAATTGGGTGAAATGATGCTGAAATGAGTCCAGGGTCCATGGAGCTTTACTCGACATTCGTCTGCAAGGATAAGGGAAAACCCCGGAAAAAGTCTTATCCAGATAACTCACCCTGACCGAGATTTGAACTTGGGACCTCTTGAACGTGAGGCAGACACGCTGCCATCTACGCTACCGAGGCGGGCAGGACATGTGAATACTCACAGTGGTCAAAAGCATGTGTTGCTGGACGAAACGCATCATTATGATCAGAAAATTGGAGTACACTGTGCGATAAGTGCTAGAAGAATAATAGGACCCATATTCTTTGTTGAAACATTAAATGCAGAGGGATATCAGAGGTTAATTCTGAGGCCATTTTTCAATCGCTTGACAGAAGAAGAGGAATCGTTTGGTTTATTCCAGCAAGATTCTGCAACAACACATATGGCTGGCAAATAATTTTCCTGGCCTAACTAGTTGTGAATTTTATTAATGGGGTTCTTTAAAAGTAAAGTGTATCGTTTCAATTCTCAGACACTACAGGAACTTAGGGAAAACGTGCAAGAAATAACATTCTTCGGTTCCTGAAGAAGGTCATGGACCTTAGAATAGCCGAAAGCTCCAGTTTAATTACTTTGCATGACTGATTACCCATGAAGCTTTAATCAATCATAAGAATACGTGCTGTTGAATTTCGAAAATTGAGCGAGAATATTCACACGAGATATGCTGCCCGTTTGAGAGCAGGTCAACATTTCCAGCATCCATTATAAGGTAAGGATTGAAGTCCGCCTCGCCGACGGAAGTTTCCCGGCGTCTGACGGCCGTTTCGCGCAGTAGACAGAGGCTGCGAGTGGATTCGATTATAATTTACTGTCCAGCAACGCAAAGAAGGTCCCTGAGAGGAATGTGCTCCCTTACACAGTGGGGCAAGGACAGCGAATGTGTGTGACAGGGAACGCTTGCTACACAAAGAGCAGAACCGTTAAAACGTGCGCCCTATTCACTCTGTACACTAAAACAGAGAAGATTCATTCGCAAAAGTAGAAGCCGTCAGAATGTTTTTGAATGGTCTGTAACTGTACTAACATGGGGTGTTATAAACCTATCCAGGGAGGGTGTGGGAACCTTCTGCAATCCCCCTGCGTCTCAGGCTCCGGAGACTTTCTCTCCTGTGGTATACTGTCACTACCCAGTGTAAGTGTTCCAGTTCTGACTGTATTTTATTAGAACTATGTTCCTATAGTTTACTGAAAAATATTTGTCATACACCAAATATTTTTATGGTTTTCATTTCCAATACATTTTGCAAGTTTTAAAAAATAGATCCTAATCCAAATTTTACTAATTCGAAGATCTCACTCAAATAATTGAATACTCTACACAGGTAGGTATTAAAAACAAAGGACTTTATCAGAATGTGTTAATTAAAGCCACAAAGTTTAGTGCATTGACCTACATGTTCAACTTGCCTATGTAATTATGCCTTATATCTGTGTAAAAAGGTCATCTTACAGGCTTCGGTGTTAGATAAATGTACACTATGTAATTATAGTTTCTTTATAGATACAAACACGGAAAATATTTGGAAAAATAAAATCAAACTGAAAAATTCAAACCACAGCCCTCCCATTCTTCGCCAGGTTGGTCAGTCTGAAACCATAGCACTTGAAAAGCGTTTAATAGGTAAAATTTTTATATCAATTGCTATATCCACTGAACTATCGCGGCAACTGTCAGCACACTATTAAATAAGTACTTGCACCATTGTAAGTTGTCATTAAGGATCCTCTTGTGGTTTACCAGGAAAATGCGAAGAACACGAACTTAACGTCGAAACAACTTAGCAATTGGATGAGAACCGAGAGAACAGTGGTTTAAATCCCGACTTTGGCATTGTAATGCAGAGTAATCTTTCACTACACCTGCAGCTAAAAATAAAAACCCAGTCCAACATCCTTACGAGTTTTAGAGTTCATCTTTCTTGTTGTCGACGGACCCTAAAACACCACACACTCTTTTATCATTCAGAAGATCTATTTATTTGTGATGAAAATAAAATTGGACAGTTAGACCCTTGACTTTATAATTTTATATCATTTTTTATATTTATAGTATTAATTTTATGGCTGTCGTCAATCAGGAATGAGCATTGACGGCTATGCACAAAATTGCAGGCTACACAATATATTTTTCAGCAATTGGAAGGTCCGTAGGAATGAAGAGAAACTATCAGCGTTACCTCAAGGGTATCGCCCGTCTCAAGAGTTGGAAGTAAAACAGGCAACTTGTATACCAGAGTTTGAACTGGAGCTCACCAGTATCAGACAAGTCAGAAAATGATGACAGGAGTCATTTTGAGTACTTCAATAGTTTATGAAAACGTTGTGTTTATTTAGAGTAAGCTCGGTTTATTTTTTATTTGTTTGTTGGTTTTTGTGATTCTTATTGCATATATCGTCCATATTTCTGAGACACTAATATGGAAATGAAAGCTTTTTTTCTGGGCAAGGGTTTATTAACTCTGCCACGGAGCCATATACCATTTATTAATTTGTGTCCTAAATATCCATGGTCTTCGAGTTATTAAAAACACTTATAATTTCTTACCTTAGGCAAAGGATTTCTTTAATAGGCTCATTTTAGATATATATAATACAATTAGTAACTTATAGACAGTGTAAGTTCAAAGGCGTTTTCCATGTTTTTGAGTCAAAGCAGATAAAATTGTTCCAAGTTAAGTTTATTACACACATTTGCCAACTTTGTAAAGAAATTTCTTTGCATGCGGTATACGTACACCGGTTGGGTGCTAAATGTTTGCTAGCGAAGTCATTACAAGCGCGTCAAAATGGGAGTAAAGAGGATAGGAACTCTTACAATTTTTCCCACCAGTCGAATGGGGCAACTCGTGTTTCGTCAAGTAATATTGCTGTATTCTCAGCAAGAAGCCGTGTTTCAACTCCCCCACATTTCACCGTCAGACACTCCACTCACATAAATTACTCTTCCATTTATACGAGCTCGCTAGGGTGGTTCGCGCACCAAAAGTTGAACACCAGAACATCGCATATGCAGCGCCAGTGAGTACTTCTATTACTCTTCATTTGGTTTATTGCAATGTAGAAGAGTAGTTAAGCACGTTCCCACAATTGTACAGACAAGCAAAATGTGTTATTAATGTTCAAGACTTCCTTTCACACGGGGTTTCTGTTGAATCGTACATTCAGAACCAGAAAGGATATTCAGATTGCATAAAACACTGAAGGGTCTGCACTTCTGCGTAAGTCATTTTGGTTTTTTACCAACATTCCTGGATGTTTTTCGAATTGAACTCTCTAAAACTTATGAACTATGAACTAATTTTAAGGATATAATAGTTGCACTTACAACCCATTTTTCAGGTAGATTATTCTCTTCAGTATTTTTGAGCTTAGTACGGGAATTTAAACATATTGAAAATATATGTACATATGTAGCTACTCGCTACTAAAATGAAATTCTGAGATTCTTCGCCGCATCACTTGTTGCGTCATGATCTATTTCAGTGTGCTCAATTACTAACGATATCGTTTAGCATCTTTTCACGTTTTCTTGAGATAAGTGAACAGAATCACTAATGATTGATGCACAAATACGTTTTTTTCCCAGAAAATAATGATTGGACCTATCATCAGTTTTTGTTCATTGCCATCAAATGTGTCGTCGTATATTTGAAAGAAAGTAATCAAGATTTTGTGCCGTTTTCCAAACACAGCATCAATTAACTGATTGAGTTTATTAAAAAGAGTTTCGTTCCACGATTATACAATTGGAGACAGAGTTGTTTCAGCATACATTACCGTTATCTGAAAGATACCATACTGTCAGTACTGTAAGCTCGCTGTTTGATTTGGCTATTTCACTGGACTATGTTGTAAAATATGATGTTCCATCGAATGTCTTTCTCTACTCACTCTTCTATTTTTCACAGAAAAATTAGTACCTATTTCTTGTAAATCTAGATAAACCTTGATTACAATCCACACATTTCGTTATGAACATAAAAATGATACAATAGACTAAACTGAAATTTTTTTGAAAAGATGATCACTATGTTATGGGTTTGAAGTTCATGCACTACGCATGACCACGAGAAAAACGAATAGCGACTTATTACTTAAAACAGATATAAAAATGTGAAAATTCAGAGCAATAAAAAGAGTATCTCACAACTGGCTAACACTAAAGGAGATATATTGAATTAACGCATTTACTTTAAAAAGGTTAACTTTATGTATGGTAAGATTTTATCTTTCTGACAAGGATAAAAAAATTTTAGATATACATTTCATGCAAATATCTCAAAACATGTGATATTTTAATCAAACTCTTTAGAACACTTTTCAAAAAAAAAAAAAAAAAAAAAAAAAAGTAATGCAAAGGTTTTCACGACCAACACAACATATACTCGCCCACCCAAACACACATACACATAACACACATGCCCACACGAACCTCTTTTCTGACAATATTTATTTATTTTTTGCGAACATAAAAAGAGTATATTCAATGAAATCTGTGTATGGAATTGCTAGTAGCACAGAGTACAGTGGATAAGCAATAGCTAAACAGATCGTCAGTCTCAACTGATTATTAGACGTTTTAAAATACTCTTAGTCCATTTTACTTCACAAAAAAGCTGTAAACCTGCAAACATCATTAACGTGGAGAACTTCTATGTGAGAGTATAAAATTAGAGGAAGAATTTTGTTAAAATTCGTAACGTTCTCTGAAGACGTTTGTAACACAACCTGCAGTTCTTTAAATGCTTTAATTTCACAGTATAAAGTTGTATTAAATTATTTTCTAACATACTAAAACTTAACAGCATATATTTTTTAAATGTTTTATGTAGATACAAAATTTCAATGCAGTTTCTGTGAAAAGAATCACAATTTAATGTCTAATGCAAATGGAAACTAAATAGATAAAATAATAATAATGCACACATTCATGAACCAAATGACGTTTGGGTACCAACGCTATTCATATGCTAAACTGTAAGCATACAATTTCTAATTCTACGTTAATTTATTTATATAACTGAAATTTCATTTCGATATCTGCTTAACTCCTTCCAGTTCAATGCTGCTATTGTTGTGCACAGTTGTTGGAAACTGGATAAAAATGCCTTGCAATGATTAAATTTCCTATCTTTATTATATATATCCTTGCTTAAATTCTATATTAGCATAACCTAAATTAAAAATAAAATCATTTCTCTCCCGTTTTTTAAATTACAGTTACAACACACGTCTTCGGCGAATGTTTCACCTGCGTTCACTCTTGACGTTCAATCATATTTTATTTTATATGGGCTCATGCCATCCTTTACACAAACTTGGTACACTGCGGCAAGGATTCCAAATCTTGTCTAGTGATATACCTAACTGAGCTACACATACAAAATTACGACAAACTTTGGACATAAATATCCACTATATTCCATCAGATCTTACAAAACCCGTTTCTGCGAAAATAAATTGGAACTTACTTCGTGAAATTGTTCACAAATAAGATATTACCTAGTGCATTGTAGAAATACAGAGATAAGCGATTTCGAATCTCCAGTTTTTAATGTTGTTCAGAAAATAGACTGGTTTCACAGCAACGTGTTTGTGGAACAAACGAAGCTCGCGTAGCGCACTAGCAAAAACAAGCCATCAAACTCAATCTTGACATGGAACGTCAGATGGCCCCGGGACTCGTATTGATTAATTGCTTCACAAGTGTCCCTATTAGTTATGAATCTCTTAAGAGAATGCCGAGTAGGGTGGATATTGAGACAAAGGGCGCGGGCTGGTCCCCTACAGACAGTAACACGAGGGTGTCGACTGCATTTGCTGCATCAGCACAGCATCCGAGTGCCTTGCTAATCGGCCTGGTTCACGACAGCGTGACTGCATATGATCAAACACCAGAATAAATGGTATTAATGTCTTTAAGTCTGATTCAAGGCAAGTAAATTGCAGTGCATATAGAGAACAAAAAGTATGAAAAGCTTATACTAAAAGGCGACATCATGAATCCAAAGTTCTGAATGGAAATATAATAAACATCCAAAACATCTTGTCTCTGTGTTGATGAGAGCTAGCAGTTACGTTGTAACTGTTACATTGTTATTATTAAGGGCCGGAGTTGTGTGCGTTTTTCCATAGGTGTACTGCACATGGGCTGTACTGTCATCGCTCGGGCATGCAAACGACTGCAGGTAGGTATAGCCTGACCATGACAACCGCCTCACTGCGAGAGGAAACAAAGCAGCCGCGTCTTGACCTAACCGTGTGACTGCATGCACTTGCTTCAACAGTTTGCAGAGTATTATTCTTGGTAAGAAATTACCTTGTAATTTACGTTCCTGCGGCCATGTGGTCGGCTCAGTACGCTTTTGCCACATTTGCTCGCTGCAGTCTGTTCTAGGTTGAGAATAACACATTTCCGCGAGCTAAAATTCTAAGGATAAGGCAATAAAACACAATTATTACATCCTTAAGGAATCATAGTGTATAACACTACTCAACATTTGACTTCACTGAAATGCTTGCAACAAAGAATCAGATCCGCACATAAATGTGAAAACGATGGACATTTCCGCCGAAACCTTAGCCGCTGCAACGCGGATGAGGCCATGCCTCTAACGACAACACATTCTTCTTATCTGACTGGCGACCGGACGAGCCCTGCAAGCCCCTAACGCACCTCCCAACTGTCAGTTACAAGGAAATTCAGTACGTTACGTTGTTTTCGAATTTGGCACATTTTCTGGCCGTCTGTCATATTCTGTGGCCAGCTAATTTGCATCGCATGCAAGGGCACATCCCTTCGGCCTTTGATTATAACAGTTAGAAAAATAAGGGCTGTAGAAGGTAAACGAACTCTATATGAGACGGTGGTTTGGTTTGTGCGCCTCGGTGATAACCTATGATTGCAGGTGCTAGTAAGTGCAGGCTGACTCGGGGGTACTGTCTCAGATTCGAACAGTGTAATACTCGATTTCACGAAATTTAAAAATCACTATTTACTCTTCGTATCAGAGGCGCATCGGGATTTGTTAAACACAATACCTTTCTAATTCTTTTGTGATGTGACTTAATTGATGGCGGGATTACTTCACACGGACTTTTCGCGGAGCACAATTTTCACTTTTGCGTGAATATACTTCAAGTATATGCTTCTTTACTGACTTGATTCTTAAGAAGTGAGACTGAGCAAAAGACTGGCGAATGGCTGACTTTGACGACTTCTCAAGGCTTATTTATATAGGATGTGCCTAGTCGAGCCTAAGTTCAATGCCCTTTTCCTCTATTGGCCATATTTTCCCACCTTTGAAATCGTCGGTCTGCAATGATGTCATTTTCAATTATTCTTATTGGTTTTATTGTTACATCAGTGACTCCTCTTACCACGTGTCACGGTTTCTTCCCTCAGTATGCGAAATTTCTACTACGCATACTCCTGGTTACGTACTCTGAACATATCGCAATACCATAATAGTTTATTACCCCTAGCTGAAATACGAAGAAGTTTTCTCACCCAATGCTGCAAACATCTTGCCTTTTAGCTTTCAAGCACCGTTTTAAGTTTTGGTATACCTCTTAACCAAGAACCTTAAGACATGGGCGAATATTTTGTACATATAAGACTCACAATTGTGAGAGTTACATTACTGCAATTTGACATAATTACACATGAATATGATTCCTAGAAATATACCTTACAAAATCATTTGCTAGATGAAATACAGTATCAAATGTCATCTCTTTATTGCTTCTGGCTAGAATTAATTTCAAATATTTTAATGAAATGCTAATGTGTTCCTAAAGACAGTGGCATTATGCATTATAGAATTTGGTGACACAGAATAGTGATACCGAAATTAAGGGATGCAATGAATAAAGAATCCTTGATACTGAAATTAAAGGATTGAAATAAGTAAAGAATCATGATGGATTTCAAAGGAATGTTGGTTCTTTGTTGCAACGCGTGCAGGTGCAGTTGAGTCAAATAGCAGTTGGGGTGAATAGTTGTTTTAACAAAAGAAACGTAAGAAACATTGTCCTTAGCAGATTTCTAAGGGGTAGTACTTGACTCCGTTTGAATAGGCATTCTTCGGACCCTTAATAATGGCATGAGCATAATCACAATGGACAAAATTGTTACAAAGGGAATATTTGTGTGAAAAGAGGGCTTCCAGAAAGTGAAAGCTACACCCCCACGCACAGCAGTGAGAACAGTTCGTGGCTGGGTGCCGATTAGGGCAGTCCACTTCTTCTGTCTTGGTCGAGGGCAGACCAGAAGTGATGAGAGAAGATATTTGTCGGTTCATATATACGTGAAGAACGGATTAAGTTTATCGAGTAATAAGCGTTCCACCTTCAGTCTCTCTGAACAGTGATATATTGGTAACCCTTGGTCAGCAACTTCAAGTTCGATGTTCTGATAAAAAGAAGCAGTCAATAAACCAGTTTCAAACGGACATTCCAGTGTCATTAAAACTATCCTTCTCGTACATGCTCATGCATACCCTGTGAGAAACCTCATTGATTTACCCTGAGATAAACACTATTTGTTGCAAACTGTAGCGTGAACGTGGAACTGTGCGCCACCCAACATTATTGTATCATCGTAATGGATTTCAAAGGACTATGGTATATTTATTAAAACGCGAGCAGGTTCAGTTGGGGTTTAACAAAGTGATGGGAGAAAGCGGGTTCTTAGCAGGGATTCTAAGTGGATAACACTTGACTACGTTTGAAAAGGCATTGTTCGGACCCTTAATAATGGCATAACCGAGACTAATAATCACAATGGACATAATAGTCACAAAAGGAATTTTGGTGTGAATAAAGTCAATCTCGAGAGGTGAAAGTCACACGCAGCTGCAGTGAGGAAGACACACACAACTGGGCTGGCGGACGGACCGTTAAGAAAGACAACTGGTTTGGTCTTCGGCGAATGCAGACCAGAACCGAGGAGAAAAAGGTATCCGTCGATTCCTACGTAAATAACAAATTAAGTGCCATCGCATAACATGCATTTTACATATGGTAAATTCTGAACAGTGATATATTGGTATTCCTTGGTACCAGTTTGGTACCGAGTAAGAAATATTCTTCATAACGGAGGTGCAATATCGTAACAAAGACATAGTTTGAAACATGTAACTAAGATAGCTGAAGGAAGCAGCTGGTTCCTATGTAGTCGGAACTTATTCGTTGAATGTCCGGATATCCAGTAAGTAGTCTTGACCGGATCTTTGGAGTCTGTGATGTGACAGTACAGAACTTGACTTTGGACAGGTCCTTTATACAATCTATAAACACTACCTGATTCTTTCCCTGTAATAATTCTGACCTTCACTTCTCAGTATGTTATTCCCCCGTGCTGGAAGTCAGGAGTCACATGTCATTCATTTGATGACACTGTTTACGCGTTTCCTTTATTTTTTATTTTTATTTATTTTCTTTTCGTAATTTACGTTCTCCAACGTTAAGTCATATCGGACGATAAATGAAATTGGTGAAATGATGCTCAAATGAGTCCAGGGTCCTTGGAGCTTAGAGCTATCTGACATTCGTCTTTAAGGATAAGGGAAACCCCGGAAAAAACCTTGTCCAGGTAACTCACCCTGACCGAGATTCGAACTCGGGACCTCTTGAACGTGAGGCAGACACGCTACCATCTACCCTATCGAGGCGAGCGTTTCCTTTATGAGGATCTTGATCACTCGCTACAACAGAAGGAAAATAATGCCGTTCTTTACAATATTGTACAGACATAATTTAAAAAGAAGGGGAAAAAACATTTTAAGGCAAACAAATATCCGGATCAGCGCAAAATGGACGAGATTGTGTCATGTGGGTAGCATAATTTAGTGTGGTCTAAAAAGTCGTCTTCTTCGTTGTCCCTCGTCCTTGTCCATTCATCCTGTGGTAAGCAATGAGCTTTGATGAAATAACGACAACGGGTTTTCTATTTTGCCAGTGATTTAATATCCTTTCAAAACCTCTTTTAGTAGTACTTTAATTTTGGTTTCAGCTGTGTTGCTGTATGAAATTCTAGCTGGGCCATTTTGTATGGGTATTTTCCTCCCGGACACATGTTCATTCCATTTTCGAATTTTTTAAAGCTTCTCTCCCAGTTTCACTCTGAACAACTATCTCCAAAAGCTAATGGTTGCTATGACCATAGCTACCAAGTTTGAAGCTTCTGTTTTTAGAAGCGTTTTAATTTTATCCATACCTATATGAAATCCTCACCATAATAAAATGTTTTATTTTGGAATTAAATATTCTTAGCTACAGTTTTGTAGGAGAAATGTACCCTGCTTTAAGGAAGGGCTGAGGATTGGGATTACTTACGGGCACTGTGACCAGTACTGATCTATTTACTTATGCCCCGAAGCGCGGCATCTCCGGGAGGAAATATGAAGCGAGAGAAGACAGAGAGCGGCCGTCCCAAGGAGCCACGAAGGTGCATAGGGCAAGTTCCCTACATTTCACGTTGATGGAAAACTCCTCCGGTATCCCACAACAACGACATTCCTCCTTACCGCGGTTTGGAAGTGGTCCCGGCAGCCGGTTCAGAGGCCGGCAGCTGACCTACCGGAGCATATCAAACTGCCATGCACCACCGAGACACTCGCCGACAATTCTGCCCCGAAAGAGACCATTGGATGAGAGATGATGTGATATGAGAATGGAGATAAAATGGAGGGACAGGAAATTCAGGGGATGTTATGTTTCCCGACCCGGGAAACCCAAGAAAAAACCCATGAATCAGGTAGGTCAGCTACGGCAATCGAACTCGGGTCTCCCAAATGCGGGCCACAGACGAAACCGCCTGAGCCATCCCGCTCGGTAAGGGAGGAGTTGGTTAACAGAGGTCCTTACGGATATAAAAAGTCTTAGGTTCATTCTTTATCATATCGTAGTTAACGTATATAAGCGGACGAAGGAATCGGTTTTATATGGTTCCTGTTAATTTAGAATGGTTATCTTATATCCCTGTATTACATATCGGCTTTTTTCCCTCCCGTTTCTGCGTCTCTCCTTCCCCCTTTTTTATACTTTTTTTTTAAGGCAGTCTATGACTCGCTTGATATCATTTTCTGCTGTTTATCGGTAGTATGCTTTCTTCTCAGATTTAAAGCGCCAATAGAGTAAAAGGCAGTTTGTCCGATCTTTTCTGTTTGATCAAGTCATTTTACTGGGACCTTTCTCTCGCTTTCTCAGCTAATCTTCTTCGTCTCTTCCATTCTCTAGCTCAGTCAGACAGTTTTACTCTTCTGTCGTTCTGAGGAAAAGGCAGTTTACTTTAAGTCTTTCCCAGCCTTTTCCGAAATCCTGGCAATAAATTTAATTTGCTCTGCCTGTAATGAGACATCTGTGCAGCTCAAACCAGAAGAGCGGAAAATGGAAATCACTGAGCAAATTGTCCTCTGGTCTTGGAGGCGTCAGGTGTTGTACGCTCTACAGCGGCTAGATATGTCAGAACGGGTAATCATGTCATACAAATGGCGGAGTGAATAAGAAACATTGCCGTTACTTCCTCTATAGCTGTTCACAATAAATCCTAGTTTAATGCGTAAATGAAAAAGACAGCAGCAACAACATGTTTTGCCGGCCTCTATGGTGAGCTTGTCAGCCTCCCATTTAAGAGGTTGAGTTCGAATCTAGGTTAGAATGAGTTACCTGGATATGTTTTTTCGGGGGTTTACCTTATCCTGAAAGATGGATCCTGGGGAACTGTAAGCTCTACGGACTCATTTGAGTAACATTTCATCTGATTAATTTACCGTCCAATATCTTAAAGGACGTTAAACCTTAAAAAAAAGTTGTGTAAATGAACAGAAAATAACAGCTGCTACCACTATTCTTGCGTTCTCAATTATTTTCATGGTTATCAAAGAGTGTGTTAACAGAACTTAATTTTATCTACTTTATATTATTCAGCAGTAGTTTTTATCTAGGACACCCATGAAGATACAAGTTAACTCCAATAAAAGAAATGCACTTAAATAATTTATCATAGAAATTCGGTTAATAGATGAATGTTTTTTTATGAAAAACATCTGAGAATGTAGTTTAAACTCTCGCTGCTCTTAGCTCAATGTGTGGAAAAAACATGATGCACTCACAGGACCTTTATACTCTTGTATAAATTATTCTTACAAACGCTTATTCCTCTTGTCTACTTCATATTAATTGAGATAAATATTTCATTCTTAATTTTCTTGTAGATGCAATGAGAATATGGCAATACAGGAGGTTTGAGCGATATCTAAGGTTTAAGCAAGTGGTGGCTGTGTCATGACTTTGAAATTTACTTCTCTATGCATAGCCAAGAGATAAAACATGAATAGTGGTTTCCCATTTGAGAAAATTATAATTATTGAGAAATTCAGACAAATAAGAATAAATATCACGGAAAGGTTGGCTTCTAAAAAAAGCAAATTTTGAGATAATTAAAATTCTGCAAAAATATTCATATAATTAATGGCCTCTGGGATGGAGGCATTTTCTTGAAAAATATTCATGACGCATCGTTGAAAGACACTGAACATAATAGCTTGAGCGAAAGTTTTTTAAATTTTTTTATTTGTTTATATTCAAGAAGTCCCAAAACAATGCAATACTTTCCCTGCTTATGAGTATTAGCTATAGAAAGTAAAATAGTTTTATAGAAAAAGTTTACAACATTCTTTAATTTCCGGAAATAATTTAATTCCACATCGCGTGGACTACTTTGGAATACGTACCTTGTAAAAATATATATGAAGTTAGGATCACTGACATTTTTGTTTTATGTATCTGTTACTCATGTTTTCATTAAATTCATGTCGTAATTGATTACACAAATGCATCCCCTTAAACAAAGAAGAAGCAACATTGCAGAAACAAGAAGGCAAATTAGACAGCTAAAGCCTCTCACAAAAGGTGGTCAAACAGTGGTTAACGGAAGATGATCATAACGCCTGCATGGCACATGCTTTGCCATAAACATTAAAGTGAAAATAACATACAACCTTTAAAATAAGACAAGTGCTTGTAAATAGAACTCATGTAGAGAGATGCACAAGAAGAAATAACCAATCTGAAAAGTCGAAATTTAGAACAATTGGGTTTGCAGGTGTTTTCGCATTGGAAGAGATATACTGGTATAATACTCGCTGGAAGCCTGCTACTGGTAAATTCAGCCTTAATTATATATTATTGTAATGAGTATTTAACAAATCGAATTAGAACGCATAATCAAAATACTATGAATATTTTGAGAACTTATAGTTTCACGAAAGAGAGACGGGGTCCAAACTGAGAAGCAAGGGGGTTAAAAAGAAAACCTATACTGGAAATAATTGTGTACATAAAGACATTTACTATGAAAAGTGGATACAGTTTGCTTAATAGAATATAAGTCATTAACAGCTTTACAATTATACTAGAGTTTAAGGCCTCTTTCGGTCCAAATATTATTGCGCTCCTTTCGATTTTGAATCTCCTGGATTTCACTCTTCGCTGCCTTTTTCTGACGATACTGTTTATCTGAATGACATTTTGTTAGATATTATGTAGTTAAGTTTTTCATTTGTTGCAAATGGTTTCAAAATTTTTCTGTTGTCATTAGGGCACATCTTACCACTGAGGGATAGAAATTAATGATTTAACTGCATTATAAACCCTTACTCTACCTGGTAGCGTCTAGTGATGCCAACTTTTTAAGAGCGAGGCAGCAAGCGACTCCTTACACAAAAGTCAATAAGGATTTGGATTACACTGCACCATATGCATTTTTAACTATGAATAACTACTTTTTGTACTTTTTGTATTTTAACTTCGGCTTGTTTGACATCTCAGACCACTGTAAATGGCTGAGCAGCCGTTTGGAACAATTATAACCATTATTTAACCTAAAGATGCACCTCGATGAATATATAGAAATATTCATGAACATTTTTATATATTTCATACCTTTAAGGGAAATATTTTGAAATGCAGAGACTGGCAACGGTATTTTCCTTTACTGGTGGTGAGAGAATCACGCTCGATGGTTATGTTGTGCAGAACAAACGCGGATCCTGTCTCAGATGCTGTTGCAGTATACTGCGAAAATCGCTAGTGTTTAATTCCTAACACAGTTCTTTCGTCTAATCTGTAGAGAAATAATTTATATAAATACATTTACTCAACAGGATGTGTCATTCCGCAGAAAAGAAAATCAACAGAGTAACGTTGCAGTGGCAACCAGACCACAACTTCTGCCACAATTTCCTTTTAGTATCCATACAAAAAAGTTTGTGATCGAATTGTTTAGTGAGGACAAGTAAAGGAACATGGATAATGTTATTCAATGTAAAGGAAATCCAGTAAAGCACATTTGGTAATCTTATTTCAAACACTTTGTAAACGAGACTAACAAACACATAATAAAACGAAATGCATATATGAAAACAAGCAGGCAAGAGTTATCCGAACCTATATGATCTTGTGGGTGGAGTCAATTATTCGGCTAATTTCCAATGTCCTAATACTAGCTAAATTACGATTTATACAAAAAAATGAAAATGGACATAACAAAAATGGTATTCATATAATTCAGTAATAAAAATATCTTAAGGATATCTTTGAACAACCTTAAATCTACAGTTTTGCTTGGATTGACTTGAAACTTTAACATGATTATTGTAATATTAATAACAGTTCGCACACCAATTTTTTTAGAACTTTGTACAAAATAGTTCTTGTGATATTAATATATTTATAGTAGTTTATTGTCATTTAATTAAACTGTTCCACAAGATGCAATTTTAGTTTGAGGAAAAAAAAATACTTTGCAGTTATACCCATCCGTTATTATACCGCTCGCAAAAAGTTAAAGGTATATGAAAGCTTGCCAACGTTCAAGTAACACATGTCACAATAGTGAAGCAGGAAGCACGGTTTTCAATCCAGCAACCTGCTTTCCAACTTCGTGGGTCCTTCCCGGAGATTGAAATACAGGCACGCTCCGTTTTTCTAAGCACCTTTTGCTTCACTACAAATTCGTGACACTGTATGCACACTACCTACACCACAAGCTTCTGTAGTTAATTTTTGGAGTTTTGAAAAATCTACACGTGCCCTATATTCTGGATTGAAGGCCTTCCGTAAAAACCTGTTCATATTAAATATAATTTTTCTGCCCGGAGAATGAATCACTTCACATTTCTTGATCGAAAAATCACTTTTCCCGGCTTCAACGGACATGTTCACGCATTCGGATTACAAACTCTGGATAAAATTTATGTTTATAAAATAATTTAATGTAATATTAGTAATATTTTAGCTCGAATTCGACTCAACACTTAACGTTGCCGTTCAGTTTAAGAAAACATTAACTCGGCCTGTTTCAAACTACGTGCAGTAGTGAACTGTTCATTTATGCTTGAGATAAGTGTTGTCAGGAAGGAATGTTGTTGTTTTCAGGCTTATCTGTCTTGAATGAATGGATGTTGGGTAACCATATGAAGTCCCAAGTTCGAATCTCGGTCAGGGTGATTTACCTGGATAAGGTTTTTTCCGGAGTTTTTCCTTATCCTGAAAAACGAATGTCAGGTAACTATAAGCTTCATGGACCCTGGACTTATTTGATGCATCATTTCACCCAATTTAGTCACCGTCCGATATGACTTAACGTTGGAGGACGTAAATCACAAAAAAAAAAAAAAAAATAAAAAAAAAAAAATAAAAAAAAAAGATAAAATGTACATCGCTCGCGTTCTAAGTATTGTAGAGCTTGGATTTTTGTGCGGTCATGATCACAAAATAAAATTCTTATTATGTGATCGGCATCTGTCATTTTCCTATATTAATATCGCAGCGTAATTAATGAGATAATGTTCTCAGTTCAGGCACGTGAGATGCGTGTACCACATTCGGCAGCGCTGGTAGGATTCGTTGGAGTCTGCAGTAGGGTCCCCTTCTATATGCCTTAAACTTTTGCGATGATTATAGTAAATTTGAGATGAAAATTTAATCCGACCCTTCGTTTAGGATAAAAAGTTTATTTTATTTTTATTTTATTAATCTCTGCTATTTGGTTTTGAAATGTGATCTTTGTTATTTAATTACACAGACACTAGCGATATTATAAAAAAGTAATCTCATCAATTTTCTTTGGTACTCTCTTTATCCAAACACAAACATTTTCAAGTTTCTATTTTGAAAAAATGCATCGAGTGGAGCAACACTTGTTTTGAAAAATGCTGAAAATTTAAAAACACGAGAAAATCACCAAAACAGATTATTTAAGCCACTACGCCCATTTATAGTCAGCCATTTAAGTAGTCACGTGACACAGTTTAAAGGGTTGCATGACATTTAAAAATAGGACATTGAAGTACAAGGATTACGTAATTAGGTAAAAAAAGTTGGTCATTTTTTGTTGCTGCACTTTCTGGCCAGTTTTTACAGATGCATATCCTTAAGGTTAGGTGAATTATGAGAGCAAAGTATGGATAATTGTTATGCTGAAATAGGCACTTATCATTTGTATTTATACATGGCGTCATCTCTTAAGAGGCAATACGATTCGCATATATTGATATCATAATAAAGGTCAATTAATTATTGAAGTCTGGATATTATTAATACAAGTGTACGGTAGTAAAATGTTAGGAAGAATAAACAGAAAAACGAGGAGTAGGAGTAAAGGAGATAAACAATATATATATTAAGCAGCACACGGGCCCGATTACCTTACAGTACAAGATGCAGCAGATGGAGATCATAGTACCTATTTGGAGCGTCGATCATATCTGGAACACATTACAAAGAGTAGTAACTAAAGAAAATTCTGAAAATGAACAGATTATATTCAGAGGATATGATGTGCATGTGTATACTAATCTCATAATACTTAAAATGTCATATTTATGTATTTTGACCGCGGTTTGATAGGTTTGCCACCTTCAGACTGCGGCTAAGGGGATGTTTCAGCTAGAGCAAATATAACCTGAACATGAGGAAATATATGTTGAAGGACGCCGCTAATTCTTCCCTTCAGAGGTGACATGGTAACACCCCCTCTACAGACATCTGGATCACATAACCTCCAGGCAACAACATCCCCTGCTGAGGGGGTGAGAACACACATGGCTCGTTGTGTATTGGGGCAACTAATTTGCCCCGACACTTTTCTTCCCCTTCAACTTTTTTTTTGTACAAGTTGAAATGTTGTGGCACAACCCCAATATTTTCTTTGTATTCTCATTGCAACTTCCCATGACTGATGATTTAATTATCTCAAAAAACGAGGTCATTCTCCTTTAGAAGATATTTTTTCTATCAGCACGCCGTTCGTCCTCCTCCATTTTTTTAAGTGGCATTGCCGTTCGTCAGAGAACTGCCTCCTGCATACGTGGCAGAACACTGATTCAACTCTCATCTTTTCTACCCAGTGCTCTTCGAAACTTGCTTCTTTGGTTATAGTACAAAAATTATCATTATTATCATTGCTTTCACCAATTTTCTACATAATTATAGGAAGTAGATGTATAACAAAAAATATAAATTCGTGATTTCATCAAAATATTTGATTTATGGTCCATGAATTATTAAGAAAAATTGAAATAGTTGTGTGCTTGATGTGTGTGTGCACACGTCTAAAACAAAATTTCGGATCATTACCAATATAGCATTGAAGCTTAAGTTAATCGCTAACGATGCGATAAAATATTTTTAAAACGTCTTCCAAAAAGGCTAACGTTTTTACGGCATGTCATTATGTTTACACATTTATCTGACCAATACAAAGCTTACATTATTTAATTCTTTGTGAATAGACGCTCATTTTAGATGAATTTGGTATAATTTTATTTAACCAGTGAAGGTAAAGAAGAACTTAACCACACGAAAAATATAGATCTACTTAAAAACAAATGCCATGTCATAGCGGTAGCAATAACAATTTTCAAGACATTTCTGGTACGAATTTTGAGTTCTGAAATAAGTATTTGCAGTTTTTTTGCAGTACTACGTGAAAATACCTTTATTTTCTGTCACGTATATAACACATAGAGAAGATTTTGCATTCCACATAGAAATTCAATTGCAAAATTGCTCTGGTAATGCATATTTAAGGCTCTCTGAATTTAAATTTTTTTTACAAAACGTACTTATTTGTGTGTGTGTGTGTGTGTGTGTGTGTGTGTGCGCGCGCGCGCGCGCGCGAGGCTTAAAATATATTGAACGGTTTAACTCCAAAATGAATTTTCGATTAAATGCCAAGTTTTGGTTACCTATATGCAGCTTCTTTCAAGGTTATGACACAAAGATATTTAAAAAATCACCCAACTCAACTATACTTCGAATGGAAATTTTTTATTTGTTCTGAGAATAACCTCTATCCTTCGTCTTGCTGGATCACTTTGGCATAATTAGTAAGTTGTGCCAGATAAAGATTTCCTGTACACCAAAGAAGAAAAACAAAGAAAACGGGAGAGAGAAATAGTCTCTTTAAGGCATAGGTACAATTTATTCCTGATATACATTTTATGGAAGTATTCATTTCCAAATGATCCTTGTTATTAATTTTAATTTTCCAATGCTTATGATAGCGACCAGCTCTTTACGACTATCACTTAAATCTACTCCATTCTATTCCCATTGCACCTACAAGGAAATGTATAGTAAAAGCATTTCTGGAAATGTTTATCTTGATAAGAATAAGCTCAAATAAGCGTAGTTCTTTAGGGAATTCATAGAGAAAGTAACATAAGACTGGTTACGTCTCTTTTCATTATGACATACAAAGGGTATGGGATTTCAAAGTAAGCTACAATTTTTCTAAAGATTTGACTATCGCTTCAACCTCCTGAATTCCCCTTGTACCAAAAATCGAATGTGTAATGAAACTATTTCTGCCAATTTCGTTCTTGGTTAATATAAATTAAAGGCTTTCACAATAATTTTACAATAAAGCATTTAGTGAGATACACAAAAAAACAATGGCTAGTAGAGAAAGTCACATCTATATACTGCTTACCGCTGATAATTAGGAATTGCATTGGACTTAATACTTTTAAGGAAGGTGAGGTGTGCGAATAGGTGTTTCGGGGGACGGGTAGGGGTGGGGCGCGCGTGCAATGCCTCTTGACGATCTTGATTCAGTTATATATTTAAGACACAGTACATAGAGCATGTATATCTTCGATTTTCTATAAGTAATTAAGTTCCTTACTTTCGTACTCCGTTGTCTAGGGGTAACATGTTAGCCTCTGTTTCCTGAGGTCGCGTGTTCCAACCAGGTGGAACGTGATGAATTCTTTTGAGGCGTCAAAATCGCTAGCATGTTCTCCTTCGAAAGAAAATAAAGCCGGTAACCCGTATCATAGATTTACGAGACGTAAAATAACCTCAAGCTTGACGAGACTTCTCAGAAAAATTAACCGGTCTTCACGCCCAATATAGAATGGGACGCTGAGAATAAAAGCGCTTAAAGAGAGTCTATAAATGAAAACTCAATTTTAATTTATTAATTTGTTTCTCATTAACTTTTATGCAACTAAAACCATCTAAGAAAATATCACCAAGGTAAAAGATACAGCAGATTAAAATATACTGTTAAGTTTTATATGCATTTTGAAGGGATAAATGCTTAGGTAACTATAGTTGCATTACAAAATATCTGCCATAGTATATTATAACCGATTTAAAACATGCTTACTTGTACATAAAACACCCATTTCGACACATAGTAAATTTCTATAAAGTCTATTATTTAATTGAGAACAGATCAACAATATCCTTTAAGTACAAAATATAGTTATTTATTGCTTTTTATCCTTTAGGGCCAAAATTTGCCTTTTAGATAGAATTGAACACAAAAAATTCTCTTTTCAACATATCTTATGTTGTAGATTGCAAATAAAATTTCTGTGGATTCCAATGTTTATTAAACTTACTTTGATCACCGTTTGCAAGTACATTTAATAAACACGCTTTACGGTAAAGCAAACAATTCAAAATACAGGACTCTTAATAAATGTTTACTTCAAAAGTTATGTTCGGAATACAACACTTATGTGAGAGTTCATTGGTCTGTCGGTGGACGTATACAAAATCGTTTTAAAAATCATGCACAAGTTTATGGAGCCACCAAAATACAAATTAAGAGTAGAAATGCATGGTTTTAAAGGTTAATCCTGAGACAGTCCAATTTTCAGGAACTAATTTTTGAATGTAAGCTTACTCTGCAATGAAATACTGGCTGTGATTGATGCAGTTTGGTGAGGATATGGATTTCATTGGATAAAGTGCTTACACACTTTACTCCTGAAGTAGGTATCATACACCCTCTTGCAAAGAAGGGATGGACACCCTGCTGGATATATTATCCCTTGGATTTCTTGTGGGAGAAGTTAGAAAACCTCGTTTATGTAACCTTGTCCCCGACCAAGAGATAGTTTCCACAGCATCCTTGCGGATTCTGAAGAGATTCCAGGGATGTATAGGTATTAGGCAAAATAATGGTTAGGCCTGGAAGTTAGGCAAAACCATTTCTAATTAGAGGGATATATTAAATACTTAAAAGGAGATAAACATTCTCATTAAACATTTGGATTACCTACACATTGACATTTTGGGACGGTAGGGCCAATTTCTAATTTGCCTTTTTGGGCTATTTTGGCTATTCTATTTTAAGGTTTTAAAACTCTTTTGCCTCCTTTGGATCCTTAGGGTTTTATGTTGTAATTGTTTATACATTATAAAAGGCGCATAAAGAATTTCAAGACTTGAAACTGAAAAGTAAAATGTTATACAAATAATGAAATAACTTTCATGTTACAAAAATACTTATTTACCTTTAGGTAGCAAAATTACTTCAATAAACAGTTGATTCGAGCTCTTTAAATTAGAGAATGCAGATAATAAATCCAAGAGAGAGATAATTCCTCGCAGACTCTCCTGTTACGTTAAATTAGGCATCTACCTAATTCAGAGAAAAGTGATATGCTAGTGTCATCCATGGTGATCTTTGAAGACGTATTTAATCAGCTGCTGCAGTAACCGGAAGAGAAAGGGCAAAAGGTTAGCAGAGAAGTAAGCGTCCTGTATAAGGGTCAAGAAATAAACATTTAATGATGTCCGGCAGGGTGAATGTTAGGTTGTAACTGATAGGAGTCATTTCGAATTATGTCCCTGTCACTTCACTGGAAGTAGAATGTTCTTACATGTTCAGAAACTTTCTCTCTGACTTTTAACAATTGACACCCTGAAGAAATATCTTGTTTGTGTTTCTAATCAATAGTAACAAGTAATAATAAGATATGTTAAATATTTTGTATTGAGCGGTATTTTAATTAATAAAGAGTTGGATTACTCTTTGTTTTCATGCTTAATAAATGCTTTTTTAAATTATATTACTGCATATCTTCTGTGTTTACCTACCTGTTTTTACGAAAAGGAATGCCTGTACTACCGGAATTTAATGATGTCTAAGTATAATACGCCAGAGATATTTACGACGATGTTATGTCTACATTGACTGTAGTGATTGCCTTTTTGAACCCTTTTAATGAAACGCCATAGGAATTTCCAAACATTAAAGCAAGAACGAGAGAAAATCAAGTTAAAACTGTTATTGGACAAGTGTACAATGATAACACAGATAACAAACCATCTTCATTTCTCGTACCCTTTCGACGTCTGTAGATACGCTCAGTCACTCGCCTAGAACGTGTTTTAGTGCTGTTTGCTTACGTTTTGTGTATTGCTAATGGTTTGAGTATTGCTAACTTGAAGACAAGTGCATCGAAATTGCTATTCCTGGCGATGACTATAGGTACATTGTTATTTTAACCTATGTGAACGTACACCTGTCTATGAGCTATGTCTAACTGTACGAATCAGATATGCATCAAATGATACAGTTCTCTTCCACCTCCTATTTTCTATTCTTCTTCATTTTTGACCTTTTAGCAAAGCTGTAAACAAAAATTACTACACGATTTATGCTAAATTTGTAGTAGTGAACAGTTAATAATGAACAGACGAATGTTTGTTATTTGCGATAATAATTTAAATGTTTTAAACTTGAAAGATACTCTGAATGTATTCTCATGCCTGACATATTATTTCGGTTGTTTACAAATTGACAACGCACTTTGGACGTAGAAATTTGTTGGAAGACATTGCTGTATCTTGTAATTTTAGCTTTCTGTTACTCGTAAGTATTCATTGTATAATATAAGTAAGTATAATAATAAGTATATAATATAAATAATAAAATATTCAAAATAGCTATGTGCGCATTAAACATTTTCATTTGATTCAAGTATCCAAATAAAATTTAATTTACTTTGATTTTCTAAAGCTTATTCGAGCGTTCTAATAAATGTTTCTCCTTTACTTATTTAAATATTGTACAACATTGTAAAAATTAATAAAATTGTTGGGGAGAGTTAAAGAAAATTAAATATATAACATCCGTTGACATTTCACTCCAATTTCCATAAATATCAGCCATTTAATCTAACAGGGAAATTAATGCAATTGCAGTTTTTTTGGTCAATGGGGATAACTCACATTGAATATTTTAGGTATCCGTAACTGTCCCATAATTTATTAAAGTAATTTCTTTCTGGAGATAAATACATTTAATTCGTGATTCTAGCTTAAAATGCAGGCGGTGCCAAAATAGGTAACCAACCATTTTAACGAATAAATAGATTAACAAATGAATAAATAAATTAGCAGGTATTAATGCAAGGAAATATAATTCAAAAATACAACAGAATTATGTGAGATCGCAGTTTAAAGCCAGATATTTTGAAATTTAGTGTTTTATAACTCTCTTATGTATATCTATATCTGACTCCTTCTTCCCGGTGAAGATGTTTATTACTTTTTAATTTTCCTTAGATCTAGATGTAATGTAAGACTCCAGTATAATTAGGCGTTGTCGAGTAATATTAAATGCATTCCTAAGAATATCGGATGATTTAAAAATGCACACATAGTGTTTTTATAGATTTTCTATTATTCCAGAGAATAATACTTTTATGTTATTGCAGAGAAACTTTCTTTAACAAAAACTAAACATTTTAAGTGGATAAAAATATATGATGCTTATTCTTGCATGTTCTTTTGGCGCAGGTTTTACGATATTTGTCAAGCACATTTTGTTTTATTTCAGGTAAGGCTTCAAAAGAGTTCTGCACCGGAAAATCCACTTCTCTTTGGTAAGGTTATACAAGTTTTAGATTAACTTTTGAGGAAACATGCTTTGAGTCTGATATTTGCTCAAGTTCTTAAGATCATAAATGTTTCTGCCGCTTGAAGGCAGTTAAATGTTAGAGACTTATGATGTTAATCCGATTTTATGATCCATAACATTACAAGAGTCATAACCCATCCAGCTTCTGTAATGTAAACATAGTTAAAGCTCTTTCATGTGCGCTATTGCTCATTCCATATCTTTCTTTAGAATTTATACTGGTTGTAGCTTACATTTCTGTTGAGCTATTATTCTAAGTTCCTCTATGGAGCGAAATAAAACGAATTTTGTGGCATTTTTCATTTAATCCTTTGACTAACTCTAAGTACTGTTCAGAAATAGGACTAACAAAAAGAAAAAAAAAATACATTTGCCAAAATATTCGCTGTAGAAGTTTTGCACGGAATCTCGTTTTGGGTTGAAGCAAATGCAAAGTGTATTCAAGAGTTTCCAGATTTAGTTCAA
This sequence comes from Mantis religiosa, assembly GCA_030765055.1. Lineage (NCBI taxonomy): Eukaryota > Metazoa > Arthropoda > Insecta > Mantodea > Mantidae > Mantis > Mantis religiosa. The sequence goes on along the minus strand of CM060953.1, from coordinate 120,759,245 downwards.
GTACGACGCTAGAAATCTTTAAGGGCAGTTTTTGTATACCGTAAGGATTCAAACAGTTTTTTGTTTGTTTTGTTTTGCTGATGTTTATGCTATTCAACATTGGTTTTCATTTCTTTATTTGTGCCACAGACTTTCAGAATTATTAAGCCTTTGCGATTGTTTGCCCGAGTGAGTTACCTTCACACAGTTAATGGTGATGTATTATGATTAATAGCAGAATTCCAAATTTCAGTCCAGTAATGCGATAATGAAATCTGTTCTCTTCTGCATCTTGGGTTTCCACTCTCTTATCTTCTTTCTCCTTATTCTGAATTCTAGTGCTTGCCCCTCTCCCATTTTGCTTTTCATTCTCTCTCTCTCTCTCTCTCTCTCTCTCTCTCTCTCTCTCTCTCTCTCTCTCTCTCTCTCTCTCTCTCTCTCTCTCTCTCTGTTTCTGAGGAATGCACAATTTTAAATCAAAATCAGAACCTCACTAAATATTACCGATTCAGAAAATTATACCCGTTGCCAAATGTCCATTAAGGAACACATTTATTTCTCATGGCAACAAGAAAACGCTGTGATAAAGTATTTGTAGAATTATAATTTGTTTAAAGGCATAACTAAATCATAATGACAAGTTAATCAACGTCTTAACTATTTTTCCATCTAACTTATGCATATGACACAGGGCAGAAGCGGCTTCACTATAATTACTTATGGAATATTTTGGTATATGTAATTCGTTGAATTCATGTACACCCCTTTGAAGAAGTATTATGCAATGTAGTCTATTCTCCAAGGGGTAACAATGTTATACATATATAATTGTTGCGTCATCTTGATAGAAAACATACAGACAGGCAAAGAAAGAAATGGACGTACGAACAATTAATGAACAATTAACAATTTAATTTTCAACGGTGTAAATATCAAAAGGTTCTATTTTTACGATTTGATTAGGCACCAACTCCTCTACCGTATCCTTAAATAGCATACCGTGCTAAAAGCAGATCGAGCTCGTGTTCCGCATTCATATCTTGGAGGAACTATATTGTGACTTCGTGGATTGGTAGAATCAAAAGTCTGGTTTGCAGAACTCTAAAAAGTTCTTTATTGCAGTAAACAGAAACTTTGTACAACCCTTGCAGCAGCAAAAAGAAGTGACATTGACAATCAACTGTCTTCAAGGTCGAATCGGCACTCCACCGCACGTAAACAAACAAAAGAAATCACTTCGGTATGTTTCAACCCTAGTCATTAGTTTAACCAGCACATATATACAATATTGCATGATTATTTAGCCGTAAAAAACGTTTATTCTCGTTGGATCCCACATAATTTGACGCAATCTCAAAAGGATACTTGTGTCGATTGGTGTACAAAAATGCTCAATAAATACAATTGCGATGTCTCAAAAGATGTATATAAGACTGTAACAGGTTACGAATCATGGATCTATGCATATGAGCCGGAACGTAAACAGCAGTGGGTGTTTCAGGATGAAGCAAATGCAACAAAAGTTGTTGGCACTCGAAGCACTTCGAAGCACATAAAATGGTCGCCTTCTTTGTCAGCAAAATTGGCCATGTGGCAACAGTACCTGTAGAGAAACGTGTAAACCGGTCAATGCCGAATGGTAGACAACCATTTGTTTGCCGGAAATCTCCGGTGAAGTAAGGAAAACCAGCAAGAACCCTAGGATCGTGCTTCATCAAGACAATGCGAGCGCACACATATCTTGTATAATAACAGAGTATTTGAAGGCTCAAAAAATCGAATTCATGGTCATCCGCCATAAGTCCTGATTTGGCACCCAATGACTTCCTTTTATTCCCGAACATCAAGAATATATTGGAGGTTTCTCAAGAATAAATGCTTTGACAAATGGTTCAAACTAATGCAAAAGTATATTGACCATAAAGGAGAATATTTTGAAAAATAATAAAGCAGTTTTCAATCAAATTATTTTGTTGTAATTATTAGGCTCATAATATAAATAGTGCCCCTCTAACAACTAAGTATTGTGAGTGAGGAGGATAATGTTGTCTGAAAGAGCACTGTTGCTATAGTCTGTCTCAACGTAGAACGATTCTGTTGTAAAACATATGGACGGCGAGAAACAGCTTTAACGGAGCACTCTTAGGCTGTTGCTGATTGGTGGAAGAAAATTCATTAGTATTTATAGTGGCGGTTTCCGTTGAACAGCCTGGACTGGTCCTTAATTCCTAACGTAACGAATAATACAGGTCTGCACAGAGAGGGCAGCCATGCTTTGGCCTCTTCATTCTTGAAAGGATTTAAATGATTATTTAAATCTATTTAATAATTTAAATTAGTAGAAATAATTATTTAAAATGTTGAATAATGATATGACTTATGAAGAAATGTATAAAAGTTGAATGATGTTGATTTGTCGTGATGGCAACGGCAAAAAAGACTATGTAAGCGCCTGGACTGGAGGTGATTCTTTCTTCTTCATTTGACTTCCATGGTGAAAGGACGTCTGAGTAAATCCGCAAAAAGAACGCTAATGTGCAAAGGCAATTTTTGTGTGTAAGAATATATGTATTAGTATATTTTACTTGGTGTAACAGAGAAGTGATTATTGGTGAATAGTTAAAAGGATTGCACTGATATCAATTGATTTATGTTAAAAATATTTCATCCTTAATAAATCTCAGAATTTGGAGATTCGTTGGGGAAATTATAAATAATCTTTTATTTAAAACAAAATTATCCCTCCATATCCGCGATCACCCTTGAAAACAAGAGTCCATGGAGATATCAGAGCAGCCGAGGAACGACTAGATCGAACTCCGAGAACTTCGAAGAAGTCCATCATTCTTTCTACACCCCACATTGGTACATTTTCTTGTTCCATTCTCAACAGGTCGTAGCGCCTGTAGATGATGTTGCATTCGCCAAGCATCAGCATTTCACCCTCCATTGACGAAGGAGTATGCAGCTTCCTGGAACACGTTGTAACAGTAGTTTTGAGTTATATTTAGAAAAGGTATGAAAAGTTTATAAATTTATAAAAAAGATGATTATGTAAATATATTTAATAATTTAAATATGTAAAAATATACGTAATTTGTGATTGGCCGTAGTAATAATTGTATGACGTAATGTTGTGACGTGGAATTAAATCGGCCAATCACAATCACGATAGTTACGAAAAATCAATAATCTTAGTATATAGAGATGTTTTGGTAATCGTGAGTGTGATGAATAGTGGAGCAGGATCAAGAACTTTAATGTAATAGTTGGAACTGTTTGAATATAACAAAGTAAGAATTTATCGATATGTTGGAAGTGACTGGTAAAGGAAGTTCAAGTAAAATGTAATCTAAATAATACAATTAAGTAGTTACAAAATTTGACTTCTCCGAAACTTTATTCCGAGCCACGCCTGAAACCAAGATTCTCATGACTCTTATTTAACCAAACACAATCATCAAGAAACAACTCAAAATACAACGAATTAACTCTGTTATATCTGGCTTCTCGATGTGGGTCTTCGAAAGGTCAACATACGTGTGGCTGATTAAGATGGAGAGAAATTAACTACGAATAAAGAATTCCTGTCCCAACGTAATGGTTAAGAGGTTTCTCCTAAGCCTTTTTCACCAGCTGTTCGGTTGGCAGAGGAACTCCTGCAACTTCCTCCTTAGTTGGTGCAGCCTTGACTTGAGCTTAGTACCATAAGCTGCGGCCAAATGATAGTTTCGCAACTGATTTAAGAGAGCCGGATATCGTGGAAATCGGAACCACACTCAAAACTCCTGCTGTTCGACTCTAGATGCTAGCTATCAGCTTTGCGACTTCCTTCCCACTGTCAATCGGTTGTTTCGCGACGACGGAGAATAATTGAATGAAAACTTCGAAACCTTACATTTCAAATAAGATCTGAAGCTTTCCTGGCGACGAATAAGCTCACTTTCTTCTTGGGCAGCCAGCCAGGTGAAAAAGTATGATTAGATATCAACGTTTCGGGAGTGTACATCTCTCCCATCATCGGGATATTTATAAAATGTTATAACCACAAATGTAATACTGGATACAACACAATTATAAACCTTAGTTATAAATACTGGATGTAACACAACTATAAACCTTGTTTATAGTTGTGTTATATCCAGTATTTCATTTGTGGTTATAACATTTTATAAATATCCTGATGATGGGAGAGATATACACTCCCGAAACGTTGATATCTAATCATCTTTTCACCTGGCTGGTTGTCCGAAAAGAAAGTCAACCTTACATTTAGTATATTTGGGTAGCTTGACTTGCGCAGATAAGTCGGTTCTGACGCCTCGACCTTAAAATTTAACTCTTTCGCCAAGCATTTCTGCCATTATGGCGTTCAGTTCAATGATGCTACCATCAGCTCATTTTAAACGAATGCCTTATTGTCTTGATCAGTTTTTGTCGAAAACTCTGACCTCAACTTTGACATATCCATCTTCATCTTTGACGTATCCGTCTTCATCTTAGACATATCCAACTTCACTACACATTTCATTTCATTTCAAATCTGTTCTATCTTCTCCGCCGTAAATCCTATTTTCGTCCCCGTGTTCACCATTTTGGAATTCAGTGTCGTTATCATTATTCCCAGTTTGTACATTGCAGAATCTACATTTTTCATTTAGTTTTTCTTTTCTAATTTCATAGTATTTGTTCACTTTATAATTGTTGAAGTATTTTCTCCATCACTCCTGTCAGCAAAGTAACAAATGAAAATACACTCCTTTTCGCACTTAGACGCTTAGCCCATCGCACACATTATTTGAGACTGTTACTTCTACTAGGTCAAAACTCAACTGATACATTCGAGTCGAGTCATAATAGAACTCCTAGGTCACAACTCGCAGTTGATCTGTACTCGGCATTGTTCATACATTAAACTGAACTCTCACTTTCAACAATCTATAAACAAATGCCCAATCTTAGGTCAACTGCATTTTCAGTTCCGATTCGTCTCATTACTCGCCTAGCCTGTCTGCGGGGCGCACGTCTACTCTTATATACGCTCCGACTACATAGGGAAGCTACTGAAAGTGCCAACATGAATCTTCAGAAACAGATATTACAAAATTACTATTGCTGTGTACGGGTCATAGTTCTCTAGCTAGCCACGAGGTGATCCAGTCGGCCAGTAGGAAGTCCTGAGCCGCGGAGACAGTATGTTAATGTGCAAAACTAGCAATGCTAGGCTGGTGAGAAACTTCATTGATGTCCTGAAACTCAGGTTCCGTCGACCCGAACTGCTACGGGGAGACAAGCTTAGCGCACTGTTCCAATTCATACTGTTCACCCAATATTTTTAATGTATGAATGAAAAGTAATGATATGAAGTCATGCAATCAGCTTTTGAAGTTCCTTTTAAATTTTTTAATTTTAACTAGAATTATATTTTGTTTATGTTTGCAATAATGGTGATCATTATTTTATACACTTCCATGATTAATCACATGCTGAAAGAGAATGTATTGTATTTACAAGAGTATTTACATATTTTTTCGCAACTTTCACACAAAGAGAAACAAGATGAATAAATTTGCTATTATGATAAACTTTAAATACTAAAAATATGGATTAAAATATATTTATTCGTTGGGAAACAGGATTTACTTTCCATTATTCCATGTATGAGTTGTAACTCCCTCTCCCCCAAAAAGAGAGAATATTCGGCAATGGCTTTCATTAATTCCACTGTTGACTAATTCTTCAAATGTTTGAATTTCGTTTTCATTCTAATGGAAACTCCATAACGATTGAGATAACTAAATAGTTGTAATGAATGCGACTTTATTCACATTGACGGAAATGTATCGTCTTTATAATGTTTTAAAATGAATATGCAGCACTTGTTCATTTGCTATTTTATACCAAAGAATGTGAAAACTGTTTCTCTTAAGCTCCCACAGAGCTGCAGGTCCAAGAACTGTTTACTTGTGCCAGATAAACCCTGCACTTCTGCTTCCTGCCTCTGCCGTGAACTTCTTTTCTTAGGAAATATAATTCTTGAAGATTTACGATGCCGATGACCTTTGGCTCCCCATCTCGGTATTACTGGCGATAAACGGGAATTAAGAGCCTCCAAGAAGGGAGTTGTAAGGAAGATACCACATCGCGGATGGCTATTGACGTCTGCCAACATTAAAGAGAACTACTCTTTGGGAAGCGGCTTTGACCGTGAGCAGCAGATATAACTCAGCAGACCTTCGACCGCAATTACAGCACATCATTTAGTCATCTGTATACTTCTGGCTTTTGAGAGACATGCAAGAGTATCAAATATTAAACAGAATGACAGCAAAATAGTGGTTATTACAAAGCATAAACAGAGAGAAGATAACTGAGCCTAATGCAGCAATAAATCCTAGTGAAATAACCCGTAAAGTTATACTTTACATGGGAATAAATGAGTTACAAGTCAAAAGTAGCAGCGTAACAAATATACAAAAGTACTATCGACTAAATCCTTTCAAGACGTTTTTCTGATCTGTGATTCCTCAAATTTCGATTAATATGAACTAAATTAAGCACTAAAAGTAAATGCACACCCACACTTAAAACCTCGGCAAACCAGCCTATTCCAGCATGTCGATCTATCCAGTAAAAACTGGGACGCGACCAACAGAATGTCCTAAAGAATAGTTATGCAGGGATCCATTTGTATAGAGGTGGCTGACCGGCCCGCTGGTTTTCTCTTAGTGCTATGAAACGATATGATTATAAATATACCAATTATTATAAAAGATGTCAAATTTATGCTGTACAAACCAGGTGTCTGCTCAACACTTATTTGAATACTCGACAAATTCTGCAGCCGAAATGTTGGAAAAGAACAGATACAACCTTCATAAACTGTGATACTTATACTCCACAATTATACCAGGTAACATGTTATGGAGTAATCCCATGTTAAACAAGGTTAGATAAACGGCGTTACTCTTTGTAGGCGCGTGAGTTCAATCAAATCGATAACTGCTGTGGGTCAGAACTGACTGATGTCAGAAAATAAACATTAGTTTATCTTTCCCTGTTTTAAAAGTGCTGAGACATGTGAACACAACTCATTTGTTGTTATCGTTCCAAATGATTACGGCATCATTTTATGAATTATATCGTCTGCTCGTAAAATAAAGAAATTCACAATTAGGTAATAATATAATGCAAAATATAATTTTGGCTTACTACCTTCCGTTTATATCGTTTATGGTTGCATACTGATTTAGAGCTGCTAGACACTAAAGAATGTCTGTAGAGTTGAACATTATATAGTGACAAATATATGTTTTCTTAGGAATATGTAAGATTTATCTTAATGTTTTAGTCTTTCAATTAAACAAGTATCATTCAGCAAACCATAAATTGAAGTTTCTTGTGCTTCTACCTTGTGGAATTAGATCATTGTTCGTTTTCCAATCGGCGCAGAAATCAAGAGTGATAATGAGAAATCTCCTGACGGCGTTACCAGTGCTGCGCAGGAATAAGATGTCCATCTTAAACTGATTTCAACCTTAGAGGGTCAATTATTTAGAGCATTAGGTATCTTGGATACTCAGTTATTGAGCTGCTTCGCCGGTTGTGTTCAAAGTAACTTAATTGAAACAGGGCGTATATATTAGGGTTTGTGCGTTAAATCCTTAATTTTCGTACAACTCTATTTTCTCAAGTAAATGTCAAAACATTAATATGCCACATGTTGGGATCTGAACCCAGCATTTTCTGAAAGTGCACAATCACCTACATCCTCTACAAACTTAACTTATCCCTATCAAATAGGTCGTCGGATGCTCCGTTTCCGTTTGATACAGTTAGCCGTTTCTTACAATTATATTTATTACATTGTTTCTTATTTATGATATATTTGAACAATATGTTACGCGTGCTTATGACACTGATTTTACCTAGAGGTAATTGAAAGTAAATGGAAGTGAAAGACCTCTTAATTTTGCTCAGAGGCCTCTTTATCAGACTTGAGGTTGAAGTGCCGTAAATCTACGTCGCAGGACCACCAGCTATATCGCCCTTCCAAAGCAAGCCATGGTAGGATATTTGCGCCCAAGAGATCCATCGCCCTCCACCGAATTTGAAGGGCGATCTTTGGAATCAGAGCCAGAAACTAGAAATGACGAAATAATAAGTAGGTATATAATGCGAAAAGTTTGCATTGGAGAAAAGGAGTTTGAAAACAGGAGAGAATGAGAGTATTTCTTACTTTCGGAAGTCTCCAGCACAGCTTATTGTATACATTTTTTTCCACTGGTGATGAAACCTGGAAATAGGCTCAACTCGAACATTACGTCATTGCCAGCATTGAGGGATAAAGTAGCAAAGTACAAGGCAACATTGACCTTGGTCGAGAACTATCGATCTATTATAATTATCCAGTTTGGTTATTGACCTTAAAAAATCAATAACTTGCAGCTCTTAATTAGCTACTGGATGAATTAAATTGTATGTAAATATTATCCAATGGAAAAGGAATAAGGGCTCAGGTGATATTCAAATAGCAAAATTTAATTTCAAATATCACATATATTCTACGCCTACTGTGCGGCTGGGTGGGTAGCTATATTCACAAAGGTTTTACAAAGTTTGGGGCAGATTCCTTACATCGAAGCAAGAAAAGAGTTCTAAACATATGTCCCAAAATCTTTCATATTCGATTTATGAAATTTCAAGATACATTAATTTAATTTTGACGTCAGCTTGTCAGTGTTCAATTCACCAACTCATATCAGAGGCTCACATCTCCTTTTGCGTCTAGACACTCCTGCACTCGTCAAAACATGGTGTGTCGCAATCTGTCCAACATTCCCTGACGGTATCGAATGATTTTGCAGGATACCATTAAACTTTGAGGAAGTTTTCTACACACGGATTATCTCCTATATAAAAACAATTGTTTTTATAGGCGGGCACCAGAGTTAACTCAGGAGCTAATCCTTTCAGCAGCTAAAGCTGAGCTCCACATAATTTTTCTAAGCTGTTTGGCATCAACATTTTTAACCTAATTAAAATTTATCAAATGGAATACCAGGGTGCATCCTTGCATCCTTTCCTACACTCCGAGCAACACAAAATTCATGTTACCTCTCAACAAAATTCTTCCTAAAAACCCATAACCCATCCTACAATATCCCGAAAAAAACCTACCTGCGGTAAAACCCTTAATGAATGGGCACGCAGCAAAAATCTTCTGGGTTTATACAGACAGCCAGCACCACGGACGGACGCCTCTTAGATAACTTAAATGATTGTTGTCGGGGCAGCCAGCGCATCTCTAACGAGACGATGTATTGGAGCCCCATCAGACTTTTCAGAAATCAGTAACGCGCACTTAATTTTACATGTCCCTTCAATTCCTGACTTTTTATAAGTCTCCACTTCGATTTATTCTTGAAATAATGCATATCTGTTGTCATTATATGATTATATTCAACAAACCACTTGAGTCATGACATCAGCATTCAAAGAACTGACTCCAAATCTCCTAAATCAGTAGTGCCCAATGTCTTCTCTTTTGTGCTGATGACGTAACTTTTGTCACATTACTCCTGCTCCTTTATTTTGTACACAAAGTATTTCCCCTTCATTTACTCAGGTAACCAAGCATTGCAGAAGTTTGTTTTTTAGTCTTATGTATACATCATAATTCGGCGAACAGAAGGTGGAGGCACGCTTTTAAGAATTAACGTTATTAAACTATAGTCTCTTATCGAACAATCGTATTTGTTATAGTTTGAATTGACAATATTGCCTTTCTTAAAATCCGAGATGATAACAGCTGGTGCGGACAAAGTTTATTAACCCGTCCCAGGCGTCTTATCGTTGAGTAGAATACAGACTTGAAGTAAGCTGTTAAAACTTAAATCTTGTTAATATTATCCAGGGTAAAAGAGATCTTATGGAAGAGAAAGCCTGAAGAGTGTTGTTTTCGAAGTATTTTTGCTATACAAGCGATATCAATGTGACAGTGGTCCTTTGTTAGTACAAATATACCTGTACAATAACATAAATGTCATGTCCCTAATGATGACACAAAATAATAAAAATAGATAATAGATAATAAAAACCACAGGAGACTAAATATAGTTTGCATTATAAAAGCCTACGAATGGAACCTGTAATATTCGAATTAAAGTTTAGCCTCAAGGGGCCTTAGCTTTCTCGTCCAATTGAAAGTGGGCTTCGCGATATCGGCTCAATTCCCTTTTGCTATCGCTCTGCTCTTTCTCTGCTCGTGCAGGAAGAAAACCGAGAGGCAGCCAAATAACATCTCATGCCACTTGAACGGAACAGAAGAAAGCTTGCTTGGAAAACACCAGAAAGCAGGACATTAAATCCGATGCTTTGTCAGCGATTTGTGGAGGAATATATCTCCAAGTAAACAATCAGTGAATAATAAATAGCATTAAAGTTCAATTTCCATAATATCTAATTTCAACTTGAGCGTTATTCACTTCAGTTTACGTTTACTAACATAAAATGAAAGGTAAATAGTCAAGTGGGGTCTATCTGTAAACCGAAATGCATTTAAACCTGATTATAGATTCACTTACGAATCAGGATGCATTCAATTGTTTTCCATCCCAAAGACACATCAAATGCAAATGCAGCCTCTTCTATTTTTCTCTCTTATCTGTTCTTAGCGTATGAACCATTTGACATAACATTATCATTTAGAATTCTTTTTACCCCGAAACCCATTTACATATACAACTCTCGCACGTGCATCCAAAGCAAAAGATTTACTTTCCTTCAAGCTCGAGCCAAACTCTTATGCTCTCTTTGAGCTACATCAATGCTGCTTTTCCGATACAATTTTATTGTTTATTGTGCTAATTTTTCTCTATACATCCAATGCTTCAGTACTTTTTTCTTCGCTTCTTTGCAATGATCTGCTGTACAAAACAGGTAACAGGCAGTGCACTGTTCAGGAAATAGATTTTCGGGCTACTGTATAGAGTGTACTAGCAAACTGGTTATTCAGAGAAGTTTTAATCAGTTTTAACGCAAGTGTTATTAAATGTACAGTGAATTAGGCAGTGTAATGTTTATATTAATGTAATAGAATAAAAATATTGTTTGTAAATAATTATGGCGTCAGCCAAGCGTAAAACAATAAGAAAATTGCACCTAATTTTTGAACAGAAAAACAACTTGGAAACACAGGCATGTAATATTATCCATGTAATGATTTAAAGAATTTATATTAAAGAATATACTCGTATAATAAAATATTAGTGTTAGCCAGATTTTAGAAACCATTTTTCGGGCATAATTTCTCACATGCGTTTTAACTTCAATTGTCTAAATTTTGATTAATGAAATAAAAATACATTTGCAAATTTCGTTATTTTATTTTCCCTTAGATATCGAATTGTGTAGTAAGTTATGTAACATTTTTAAAACAGAATAGTAAGCATTAGAAGAAGAAATTGCAATCCTTATTCATTATACGCGATTACGATGCGTCGTACACCCAGTTTTCTCATATGTAAATAAACACTTAAAAACCTCAACTATTTCCTCCAGTATGGCCCAGTCAAAACCTGTATACTTTGGCATTCTCCTTTGAGGAACCCTCATAATAATTTTACAGCAGAAGTGCTCCCTCATTAGTTCCTTCTGCAAAGTTGCAAACCTTCAACATGAACTTTTCCAGGCAAGGAAAAAGAAAGAGCTGTAATTTGGAGTTTTGACAATTAACACTCCAGGTGGAGTCAATATGTAACTGTCACTTCATTAAAATCAGATATTTTATTGGTATTTAAGAACAGGAAAAGGTGTTTTTCTTCTCTGGGGCGTACAAATGGATTCTTGACGGTAATTAGTGGCGGGTAGGGTACATTTCTTTTGTGAAGCACTGCACTCGCGAATCACTAAACATGTTTTAATATAATTTATTTATCCAAAGTCGAAAATTACCGGAACAGCTTTGTTTACTCAGATATTTCGCGTACAAATAGATAATATAAAATAAAGGAAAAGCACATGATTGTTCAGAGGAATGGCATAGCATTTTCAACGAAATGCTTCTTCAAACATGCACTTATCTTGTTTGATGACCTCCTAGGATGGATATTGTTGCGTAGGATATCCACAATATAGCCATCAGCTGCATTATAGCACGAAGTTAAAGGCCATTTTCAGTAGATGTATCCACATATCGGGAAGGCAGCCAAAAGCATTGACTTAGCTCGCGGCTACTAAAGGTAAATGGTGCGGACATAGGTTATTTTATGGCCTTCCTGCAGGAAAAAAGTGTATCAGCAGCAACAAGCAGCAGTAAACTGTACATAGAGGCACTGCACGCGTTCAGTGCCAGCCTATATTTTGTATAGCCTCCTTTAATAACTGCTGGAAGCAATTATTTTTTTTACTTATGTACAAATCTTCAGTATTACGTACTAGAACACCCTGAATAACTTTGAAAGGTGATAACCACACAATTGCAGTCTGGTTATATCTCCTGCGCGCACACACAGACATACGTATATATAATATATGTAATTATATGAGATTTAGTTCAGTTTTCTCGGTGATTTCGGTGTAGTTAAAAGTTGTGCGAAGGTTTTGTATCTCAGGTTTAGCGGGAAGTTACTCCAAACTTCATGTATTAAATGGAATATCCAATATTGGAAACTTTTATACAGATCGTTTGCTATATCAAAAAGGTAGAAAGACCAGACCTGATAAACAATACAAACACTTTTTGGTTTACTGGATTTAATTTGTTTTAACAATTCTATCTGGAAGCACAAAGGGAAAGAACTCTATTTTTCATTATAGTTGTCTATGGAAACAGGCAAAGATCTCATCTACAGGTGAGGAATTTATTTAACGTTATGCATCTGGTCTTTTCGCTTTGGACACGGGGCATTTCCCCTTCATTCCTTCATGTAACCAGACATTACAGAGGTTTATTTTCGAGTCCCATGAATAAGTCATAGCTCGGTGAAGGTAAATTCGTCCTCCCCTATTTCGCAGAAGGTTTGGCATCGCCGGTAAAAAGCTTAATTGCTCTGGAAAAGCATAGAACTTCATTTAGCAAGATCCACTCGCCCAAAACGGTAGCTGATGAGAGTATTACATTTGTTGTTTACCTCCTTGAGCAAGGATATGCATAGGTTTCTACTAAAAATTTTGATTTAGAATTCAAATTAAGCAAAATTTCCGTGGCGAAAATCTTTAAAAGTGCAAGCAACAATCTTATAAAATTCCGTTTTCGCAGGAACTTTCACAGGATAGTTTAGCTAACTTTTTGAATTAATGATAGGGCACATTAACAATTTTCCAGTAGATGTTACACGAATTGTATTCTTAGATGAAGCCACATTCTGTTTTAATGGATTTGTCAGCGTATGTAACTAGTATTATTGGTCAGACGTAAATGAAAATTGAATGTAGAAGAAACACTTGGAGCATTCACAGAAGCTTTTTGGTCCGTGTGCTTATCATGTTAATGATCTTCTCGTGTTTAGGGTACCTTAAGCATTAATGAATACTTACAGTTGTTTCAAAATGAAGCAACACTGGTAATCGTAAACTTTCTATTCAACCATTGCCTACCCAGAAATGACATGTTTCCAATACAATGGAGCTCTAACTTCCTACGATGAGAATGTTCCTTAGCACCTAGGTCAGGTTTCTCCACAGCGATGGAGTGATGTAGGTCGAGAGCTTAGAAAAGAATGTTCTTCTGCGCAGGCCCTCGCTTAGGTAGGGAGAATGCTTCCCTCACTGTATTTCTTCTACAGTATTCCAGAGCAGAGAAAGCCTCCGGTGCATGAGACGCAGGGGGAGTTGAAGGTTCCTACACCATCCCTGGGTAGATTTGACACCCAATGTTAGTACAGTTACAGACCATTCAAAAACATTCTGAAGTCTTCTACTTTGTGAATGAATCTTCTCGGTTTTAGTGTACAGAGTGAACAGGGCGCAGGTTTTTCAACAGTTCTACTCCTTGTGTAGCATGCGTTTTATGCCACACACATTCGCTGTCCTTATCCCACTGTGTAAGGGTGGTACTGGCTGACACATTCCTTCCAGGGTCTTTCTTTGCGTTGCTGGACAGTACCTCGAATCTTGGACAGTGACCAATAGGAGCATGCGCATGAGCACTGGAGACGTTTCCCCTTTTTCCCGCTGCCCAAGGAGAGGCGGGCGGATTGCAAACAAGGAAGGAGGGAGAGGTAAGAGTGGGGGAAGCAGTCTGTTATGCAGCAATGATTAGTTCCCCCTCCAAACATTCTTTTCTAAGTTGTCTACCTATAGGAATAGTCGCACAGAGTAGCCAGTAAGATAGCTAGCCAGATTCGTCACCTTTGAGCTTCTTTTTGTGGACCTTTTCTTAAATGATTTCTATGATCGACTCTTAAGCAACGTGAAATACCAGTTGGAACATCATAATTTAAGATGAACTATCTTTGTTTTCCTTTTACAAAGAAAGAGTATTTTATTACTGTGTAATTCCAAAAAGCTGTTCTGTTTATCTCACAATAATTTGTTTGTACAATTAGTATTGTGGATACTTATTAAAACGTCTTAATGCAATTGCCAAATTATTTTAAATATAAAAATATACCTGAAATTATACTAAAGCAAGAGAGATTGAGTTCGTTTCGAATTAATTGAAACAAAAAATTCGATAATACAAATTTTGAATTCTCAATATACGACTACTTATTTGCACACAGAGTGTTTCATGTCCCTGAAACTTATTGTTCAGTTATTTAATTCGTGCGGGACTGTGCTTTATGATCTTCATATTCATACGGACAATTTTTGGCTAGGAATGCCTTCCAACTATGCAGTAAGTGCTTTGTTCCATAAAATATCTGCAAAGAGCATTTAAAAGTTCAACGGGTTTTAAGAGGATAAAATGTTGTAACAGAAAGAAACTAAGAATAGCAAAATTTGAGGTAGATTCCGTTAGTAGACCTATCAGGGGAGAGTACTTCATGAAATATTTGGAAAACGTCCAATTCTAAGAACAAATTTACCTCTTAGGATTTTCCTACTTTTAATGTCGAAAAAGAAAAGAGACCAGTTTGAATTACATGCTTTGATACTCAAATATCTTAAACATATCATGTATTTTAATTAAAATCTTTAAAACCATTTTTGAGAAAACAAAATAATTTATATCCAATGGACAGTTTAAGAGCAGACATTTCATAAATTTTGATATCGCATTCTTGAAGGATGTTGGACATAATTAACAGGGCTGGTGCTCAATAATCTTTTCATTTTTTTTCGGTACTGAGGTACATACACAAATCCACCCACCCATCCACCCACCCATCCACCCACCCATCCACCCACACACCCAACTTCCTGTCTGCCTTCCTACGTGCTACAGAACGTTTCTTAGACGCTTATTTTTAGGTTCAAAATATCAAAAATGGATATCGAAATTTTGAATGAAATTAATATATTAATCAATATATGTGTGGTGGATATTGCAATCACATTGAAAATACCACAAATTTCCCCCAAAGTAGGTTTAACCTTTAAGTAAATTTTCGTATTTAAATAAATTGTTAATTTCGTTACATGATTGTGATGTTTTTAATGGAGTTAAGGAATCCGGATCTGGATTCAGTATCTAAAGAATTATTTTAAAGTTTTTATAGTTTTGAAAACATTTGACCGTATAATAAGCTTTGCAAAATATCCATGGAAAAATATTGATTTCCTCCCTTATTGTGTAAAATATTCCTTGATTAGGAAAAATTCGGTATTTAACCTTCCAGTGAAATTTTAATGTTTGATTGAAATCAATCTACCATTAGCTTTACCAACGCATCTGGAACATGTTTATTCTTCACAACTTTTAATGTATTTCGTTGAATCCTACCAGGATGAAGTATCATCGTAATAATATACCATAGGTTATAACTAAACATTTGACTCGGGTTATGCTCTTTAATTTGCGTATGTCATTGTGAAATAGCCACATTAAAAGGTTAAGGAAATTGGTGTCGTGAAATTAGATGTTCAACGTGACACTAAACGGCGGCTGTGAGAACGTTTAATCATAGGATATCTTCCTTTGAGTAGTAAATGTCTTACTGAAATGACAGCCATTTAGACACACAATTGAGGCTATTATAGATGACCCTTTGGGTCTTCATCAAGTATTATGTTTTCACGAGTTTTGAATCCTTTTGTACGTCCTCCAGCCTTAAGTCATATCGGACGATGAATGGAATGGGTGAAATGATTTTCAAATGAGCCCAGGGTCCACAGAGCTTACAGTTACCCAACATTCGTCTTTCAGAATAAGG